>JABWIB010000734.1:84338-108215 GCA_016617825.1 Platyplectrum ornatum | reverse complement strand
TTCACACCTCTCCCTGCAACTGTCACTTTATTTAGACCTCTCACTCCCGTTCACATCTCTGTCTGGGAATGAATAGAAAAAAAATGAAAACTAAGAAAAAATGGGCATGCGGGGGGATTAGGAAAACTGGGGGGAAAAAGGCCACAGGAGGATTTATGAGGGGATGGGGGTATACATACAAGGGATAAAAATAAATTGCAGTGTAATTTCCTATGATTTCTACTGGTGTGTGTTTGGAGGCAGGGGGGGGATTAGGGGTTATGTGTCCAGGGATTTTAATGAAGAGGTATTAATCATGGGGGGGGGGGCACTTTTTGACTCTTCGCACTGGGAGCCATAAAGTCTAGAAACAGCACTGTTACTACCTCCTCAGTACAGAAAATAAAACATTTAGGCATTTGTCAATCATAAATATTGACAAATGGTAAATAACCTAGAGTGGCAGCTGTCACTGGACTGAAGGAAAGGAATAACTTATTAAGTGTGGCCACTATGCAGATCTTCAGCTGTGTTGATAACTGTAAATTGACAGCATCTTTTTACCTAAATGCAGATCCATGTTTTTCCATAGTTATAGTAAATACTAGTAATATTAAAAACAGTAATTGAAATTATTGCTATTATTTGCCATGTATTGTAAAATAGCCATTTTAGAAGAAATATTTAAAAACTACAATTAATCATATATGATCATAATAAAGTCTTTGTGAATGGGATAATAAGTAACCTTCAGAAAGATTATTTGAATGGCTATGGTATTAATATTATTTATGTAACTAACAACTGTATACTGGAGTGATTCAGCAACATTGTTGCTGATGTTATGTATTATTCACGTCTTATTCTCCCCTAGCAATTCAATGTTTTGCCAATGTGTGTTCAATGTGCAGAAGTTATTACAGTAACAGTAAAGTTAAAAACGTCTATGGAATTAAACTAATCAATGCAATTATTCCATTGTGAAAGCATGGTCCAATCCCTTGTAACAAAACAGTCCAAACATGTTCATATGCAAGTTGGAAGCCGGTTCCCCACTGCATCCTGAATTATGTACAAGAAAGGGGAGGCNGCTAACACCAACTAGTCCCTACCTTAAAGTTTCTACACTGTCTCCATGACTGAGGACTTTTTCGATCACTAGCAAACACTCTCTTTTGTAAAGCACTCTATGTGAGGGTACTGCATTACCAGAATAGATCAGAAATCCATCATGGATATAAGATGGGCAGGATGTTTCAGAGAGCAGAAGACCATGTAAATAGTACAGTAAGCCGGGATTATGAACTATTCACACTTTTACACTGTGTGGACTATGCTGAAATTGGATAACTCAATTTATATCAATCTGGATCTGGCCCATAGGCTTTACTCTCACACTCTGGATCAAGACTATAATGTAAATTATAAATTATTCTCATACTGTATTTGAAGTTAAATGTACAATGGGCAATTGAGATACATGAATGTATACTTTACCTCCAAATAGAAAAAGCATTCCTGCCAAGAGAAGTAATAGGTAGGCTCTTGCAAGGATACTAACAAATCCTGTCATGCCCCCAAATATCATCAGGATCAGACTGAGAGGTAATAAAATGACTAGTGTTCCATGCATACCTGCAAAAGAATACATTTCTTATTATTGTAAAAGTACAGATTGACATTTTGGAAATTCACACATGATTTGTGAAGGCCCTTTTATAGTGGGAAAGCAAAAGTGGAGATGTTGCCCATAGCAACCACTCAGATTCTAGCTGTCGTTCTGTAGTATGCAATAGGAAACTGAAAGCTATGATCTAATTGGTTGCTATAAGCAACATCTCTACTTTTTCATTCCCACAGTTTAGTGAAGGACCCAGACCATAACTGTTTATGTTGCATTATATTTTAGACTTCATAATTACATTAATAATAATGCAACTAAATTGCTTAAAATGTGAATTATGTTTCAAATTAGTTAATGCTTTGCACTTTTAATAGCCTATCCTGCATAATTGTGTTATTACCTTATTTATATTCCGTTCATAATTGTAATGGCAATTCTGCTAGTAATAAACAGTGTGTATGCAGCAGTGTTAATTATGCAGTTTCCTGTAGTAATAATAGCAAAACTATAACATACATGTGAATTATAATATGTGTTTTTTGCTACAATTTGAGGCAAGTTATTTGAAGAAAATGTTACATTTTTTAAATGGATGTTTTGGATTTAAGTCAATAGTATCTAAATGTCTGGTCCAATGTGTGTATGTGTCTCTGTGTTTACCCCTTCCATTAATATGAAACATTACTTGTTATATGTTGATAATTATAAGCAAGCATTCAAAAAAAATAATATTTTAGTAACTATCTCAGATTCCTCTGCTATGCCAACAACAAACACCACCCTTTCTATTTGCTCAAATTGCAATTGATTTTGATTATGTAATAATGTGCATTACTAGATTCATTACAAATTTCAAATACTAAAATCCCCAAACAACACATTCTACTTACTTACTGTATATATGACACATATTCAGTAACATACAGCAAGGAAAGAAATAATGCAAAAAAAAAAACAATAGTAACATATTGCAGTATACAAAATTAATATTACTCAACATTTCTTTATTTTTCTTCGGCAACAAGACTATTATTCCTATATCATTGTAAGTACATTATATATTTTAGATTGCATTATACATATTTTTAGCATTTTTAGAATATTATTTAAAGTGATATACTAGCCTATGAACTGCCTAACCTTTATCCTTATGCTGGCATAAGTTATAGGTGCAGGTAATTATTTATGAGAAAATAGACAGTTACTTATAAAATAGAATATATATGTTACAATGTTTTAAAATATAAAGTATAAATGATGTTTATATGTTATATGATGTTTGTATGTTATATTTTATTATATTGTTTAATGCCAGAAATTCCTCTACTATTCTCTGTCTGCATCTCCAATTGTTGGTAAAATGATTGCCCTTTTCACTAGGTCCTATCCAGAGCTGTATGTTACTTTAAACTCACATACATTTGGTTGGTTGCTATGGGCAAAATCACCACTTTCTCATTCCTGCAGATACTGTAAGTAAATAAGGGCCCAGAGATATTTTAATTGTCTAAATAAAAATTATTTGGGGAAGTAGCATGATTTCAGTGGATATGTGAGATAAAGTAGAGCTTTCAATCACAAGTTATACTCTTGCATAAAAGATCCTCAAAAGTGGTTATCATTATAACAAAAGTACACTGTAACTTATATTTATCATATCAATAATTAGTCCAAGCAGGTTGATGACTAATTGTGAAAAACAATGCACATATTTTTAATTATCTGAGTAATTAGTGTACAACAATATAGTAAAAAAAATTTTTAACTGCATGACTAAGCAAAGCCAATTTATTTTTAAAAGCTTAGTATGAGGGCAACTAAAGTGTCAGTTCATTAATTGTAAATTAATTAAAACACCTTCTCCATAGCAACGTTGCATGGATGGCATAAGTACGTCATTCCTTTTATTTGTTACCCAGTGAGTTTAAAACATTGGTTTATTGACATGAAAATATTGATTAAATAATCCTACTGTTGGCTTAGACACCACAAATCCTCTTAAATTTTAACTTGAAAATGAATTACAAAACTATGGTAACTTGTCAAATTCAACTTGTCTGGGTTAATTTATATCTTATGCTTTTTGCAATCATCTAATTTGATCCAGTAATTTGATTTCACATTTTCCTCTTTAGTTTCATGTGATTATCTGTTACCTGTGTGTACAAACTCGTTCTGACTTCTCCTCTAATAAAAATTAAAAACCAGTCCATGAGATAGAAAACTTATATAATATTTAGGTTTTTATTGCATAAAAGATGTGTTGAAAAGGTTTTCAAAATAATTATTATTTTATATTTTAGGAATTTAGAGTAAGGAACAGGTCATTTTACTATGGGAAAAGGTCATGCTTTCTAAGGACCAGATTCAGACCTTTACACTCTCATGGACCATGTTTAATTGCAGGGGAAGTAAATGTAATTAATTGCAATCAGTATTAGAGTTGAGAGATGATGTGTCCTAGCACAAGTCTAATAAAGTCGGAGACGCGCCGCATAGGGAGAAGGACCTGGGTACTTACTGTACAGTCTGCACAGAAAGTATGCTTTTATTTAAAATTTTTCTATGCTTTTTACAGGTCTACACTGTTCCTATGACCACCATGAGAACGCATACCTCCCAAGTGTCCCACATTTAGTGGGACAGCCCCGCTTTTGGGGGACTGTCCCACTATTCCTCCTGCCTCCCTGTTTGTCCCCCAAAAGCGGGACTGTCCCACAGAAAGTGAGAGGTATTCATCCAGGACAATGACTCGAGTATAAGCCAAGGGGGGCACTTTGACCACAAAAAAAGTGCTGAAAATTAATGAGATTTGATGAGAGGCTTGATGAGAAATGAGTTCTTAGAAAATAAAACAATATTAATGTAGGAAATTATTCCGCATATAAAACAAGAGAAATTCTCAGATAATAAACAGAAATCCAAAATATCTAATCAGATCTGATAATCAAGTGGCTGCAGTTACTAAGAGCAGGCCCCCAAAAAATATAGACAGCTCTGCTGGGGCATTTAGAAATACCTTGACTAAAGATCAAAGCAAAGAGTAGGTCGATACATCGAATTCCATCACTCCACAAGATTTTCTTCAAAAAGGGAAAACAAAGTACCGCCAAGTGACAAAAATCGCCACTTAATCAAGGAGCTTTGGCCCTTTAAGCTCACCATACAGTGATTGCTAATTGGCATCACTAGAAAAAGGGCCCATGTTTGTAATGCAATTACATTTGTGATACTAGAAATGGTTGCTGCAGACTTTTTAACCTGTCAATGGCCTGTGCACAGGACAGGGGAAGAAGAGGTGGATGATGACCATCACCAGGCCCAGGTCCAACCCCAGTGGACATGTGCTGTAAGGTTATTTATGGTGCGTTTGGACCTGGCCTCCCTGTCAGAGGTTGTGCGCTATTTCTGAGTTAACCGCACAACCCTCCTGAGCTTATATGAACAGGTGAGAGGGTATTTAGAGCCACATTTTGCTGAAATTAGTGCTATTCACTTCCTGGCGATTGGGTCCTTTTAGGCAGTGTCAGGCACAGTGCATGGCATCTCAAAGCCAACATTTTCAAGACACTTATCTCAAGTGCTCTTGATAAAATCATGCGCAAACATGTTTGTTTCCATGGTCAGGAGGCCAGAAGGCTGGCATGAGGTAAAGCAGGGCTTATATGCGCTTGCAGGTTTTCAATCTGTCCTGGGAGCCATAGATTGCACTCACGTAGCACTGAGGTTGCCCAGGAATAGTGCCTTGCCCAAGGTCCCAGTAGTGATGATGGAGCTGCTGGTGCAGTTGCATTGCTGGTGGCCCTGCATTTTCCAGCCCTGGACACTGGACTCTCTGTAAGAGAATGCAATGCCATATGATGTCATTCAAAATGTCTGCAATTACTTTTGAATAATGCTATGATTTCTATTTCTAATTATTGACAGTATTATGATTTGGTAAAAGTTTTTAAATACATTTTGTACCAAAAATAAAGATTTTTATAAACACAAACCTGGTGGTTCAGGCAGGTTGGTATCAAGAGGAGCAAATCCCTTCCTCTGGCACCAGATGTCGAAGCTGTTACCCGTAGGCATGAAACTGGATGGAATCATGATCACCACCGCCAGTCTTGTGTTGCTCACACCATAAAGTTATTTTTTTCTTCAGATGCCGCCTAAGGGGGCTGATCCTGAGTAGCGCATTGCGCATGGTTTAGAACGCTATTTTAGCATTTTTTTCCAACTGCGCATGTGCGTACAAAGCTGAATCACACGTTATTGATGTGCACATTAGCGTCTGCGTGCCTCTGCGCCTCTGTGTTTTTGCACACCGAATAATGGGCGCGCCAGGATATTTTAATGAGAATTTGGTGCAAATTTGCTATTATTGGCCAACTGTGGCTTATTGCTTGCGGGTGCCTGGGGATGGTGCAACTGGTATATTTGCTATGATAGGTCAGCATATTTGAAATAGTTGCAAGGAAGTGTGCACTTTGGTTTTGTGCAGTGCTAGTATATTTGTTGTGTCAACTCGTGTAACAGCTTTTACATTGTCCAATGTGGGACTTTATTGATAGAAAAAGACTGAAATGATTTATATTATTGTTTCCAGCTACGAGTTCTGTGGAACTGAATAATAATTTTCAGTGGCTTATTTCATTTATATTTGAAAATGCTACGGAAATAACAACAGTCCTACAAACATCTTCATTTGATGTTTTTAATTTTTTATATGTTAATGAAAAATAAAAACTATAATGTCATTTCAAGTGCTGTAAAGGAAACTTTTCAAATAACTTTACCCAAAAATCAAGTTCATTTATTATATATAAGTTGACCAAATGAGCAAAGAAATTAAGTTGATTAAAAATAGTTTGTTCAGTTTTGCCACAAACCAAAAAAAATATTTCAACCAAAAAGTATTCCAACAAGACGTAAGACGCTAAACTGTGGGTTGAAGCTTGCATATTACGCTGCGTTTTTTGCGCTTTGTTGTGTGTAATTCACAGTTGCACTTTTTGGCCAAAGAAAACGCAACTCTAGATGTGCTGCACAGCGCATCCACGCAGAAACTGCACCTGCACTGCGCCCAAACTCTGGACCAGCCCCAAGGACTGGGAAGCACTTATGGCAGTTTAAATCAGTATGCTCAATCTGAAATCCCTGCGATTTCAAATCCTCAGTTTCTAAAGTATCTCTCAGAACATTAGCCAAGAATGATTGTATATGCTCATGAGAATAAAAGAATAGCTATACACTATAATTATACTGTAAAGGGTATGCATCTTGAGATGTGTGGCACAAGGACAAAGCTGATGTATAGAGGAGTTAGGCAAAGAATTCCCATACACACTGGTCATAACAAATAGATAAATAGAATTATACAGCGCTATGCTATATAAGATTTGAGAGCTGATGCATAAGCTAAAACACAGGGGCGTAACTAGAATTTGGGGGCCCCATAGCAAAATTTAAATGGGGCCCCCCAAATGGGGCCATTTTTTATATACAATTTATACACATTTATATATAATATAAATATCATGTATTTATTAGTAAAAAAAAAAAAAAAGTAAAAATAAATACTGGTACTGTCATAGAAAAGATACAACAGACAGAGGTCAGTGACTATAGGTGTGTGCATATAATGTGTGTATGTGTAGTGTGTATGTCATAAAATTGTAGCTGCACTATATATATATATATATATATATATATATATATATATATATATATGTGGGGCTCCCCATTGCTGCCCGGGTCCCATAGCAGCTGCACTCTTTGCACCCTCCATAGTTACGCCCATGCTAAAACACTCACAAATGGTTGGTTTTTAGATAGATAGATAGATAGATAGATAGATAGATAAATATGATATATAGATAATATGTATCTATATGAAATAGTTTTTACATTTTTCTGTGTACATCTGCAATAAGCATATGCTTGATTTTTCTTTATGAAATTAGTTTTTTTTGGTAAGTAAATTTTAATCCTGGAAACGATGTCAGAATAAAATAACGATAAAAAAAGTTTTCCAAGTTCCTGAAAATTCAATATATATTTAAGGTCAAAAATGGGACTACACCCTCAAAAAAACTCATATTCAAACCTAATAACAAAGTGCAAAAACGTGCAAAACATATAAAAAAGACATCTGTATAAAATCCATATCGACAGCAAAGTATAGCATTGCAGTATTATCCATGAGTCACCATATAAATAGTGTCCAGAATCTTTTATAATGAAATTACAAAAATCTGTCTTGGTATCTGCATTCCGCATTTTCACATATGTAAAATACAATATATCTAGTTTGTATTTAGTGCATGAATGGCAAATACACCAGCAGACTTATTGTTGCTAAAAACTGAATGACCTGCTGGTGCCAGGGATGAGGGGGTTAATATCAAGGCATCCAAATGATATCCAGAGAAGGAGCTGTCGACTACTCACACATTCACTTTTAGACTATGATTTTTGAGGCTACCCAGGCTGTGTTAGAATTTCTTCTTCCTCTTCGGCAATTGTAATCAAAAGACCTATGATGCAGTACAGAGATCATGACATCATTGCGCTGCATATCAGGCCTCTAGAGCATGTGCAGATCTCAATGCATAAGTAACATGTCAATATGAGCAAAATCTCCATAGACTATACTAAATTGCCCATGGCAACCAATCAGATTCTAGCTCTCAATTTCCTATTACATACTAGAGAATGTCAGTTAGACTCTATTCGATGTGCAAGATCTCCACTCTTTCATTCAGAACTGTAAAATTACCAAGCAAATCTCAGATGGCGAGCCTATAAGTTGAAAGACTAAAGGAATTTAAAAACCATTCCATCTGATAAAGCCTGTTGTCTAGGACATGTTTGGAAGTCCCACCTTATGTGTTATTTTTTTTAAAAGTACGTGCGTTAATGTATCAGCAAGTGTAAAACTTAATTAGATCAGTAGAAGAACACAAAACTTATAAACAATGTAGAATCTAGAATTCCAGTTTTCTCCCTATTTACTGTGCTTTCAAATGTGCCTATATTCTCATTCTGCACATGCTCACTTATATGTGCTGCCTGACTGCAATGCATTGCAACCTAAATCAGTCAAATTATACTTCCAATATCTTTCAGCTAAGGGGCTTGTATGTAAAACCAATTGGGGAAGTACAATATACATTATAGACATTCCAAGAGTATGGGAATATGATTCATGCTGACAGACTCTATATAAATCAGAATCCAAATTTAATCTAAGTCTAATCTAATCTCAACCACTTAAATACATAATTATTTTATTTATTATTACTTTTTCATTTTTTTATTTAAACCACTAAAAAGAACTATAATCAAAATATTGCAATACTATAAATGAACTGCAAGTGGCGACAATGTACTAGCAGAAAATCTAAAAATCCATCTCTATGTATTATTTCTATCACATTACAACATTCATTTACTTCTTTCCCAGAAGAAAAAATAATGCCTTTTTAAAATACTGATAGATACAAAAATAATACAGAAAGTATTTCATATTACAAATATTTTATCAATTGAATGTCTACCCATCATTTACCTAGATTTCACTCACACAGGCAGGTTACATGCTCAGCTTCTGCAGGTAAATTATTATAAATGATTATTGCGAAGAATTTTAGGAGAAACACACTATTACTTTTACAATGAAAGCACATTTTCATAAATACAATACAAAACACTGGTTACTACGAACATCTACAAAATATATAAATGCAAAATGTAACTCACTTAAAAGTTGTTTTTGTGAATCTGTAAAGTTTACATTGCCATGCCAGAATGGATTTATTAAAGTGGTACATTTGTCCTTAACTGGAAGAGAAAATAAGATGACATAACAAACACCATTTCAGAGACATTGCTCCATAGATAGATAGAAAGCGAGAGAGATAGAGAGATCACTTGAGTCATTTTATAAATGTTTAACTAAAAATACTAATTCCTATAGTACTTACATTTACATGTCCGCCAAAGTCCTGAGTGTGAGCTCATGGTCTCGGAAAAGTTGTTCTTTTTTTCCAATTTGGAGGCATCAATGATATACCAAAAATCTGTTCCAATAGCAACCACCAAAAATATAAAACTCAAAATACCAACAAAGGTAACAAAAATAGTCAGGATACTCATTTTCAGCTTCATTGTAGAAGTCAGTGTTGGTACAATTCAATGCAACACTTTTCCATTAGGCTGAAGCACACATCATGATCCATCAGCATAGTAGTACAATCCGTCCTCTTCTCATGTAGGTTTAAACAATCCAAGTGATGTTATAGTACATCCAGCCAGTGGCTGGAGCGACGATTCAGCACACAGTGCTGCAAGCATGCAACAAGCTGAACACTGAATAGCTTTCTGGCCTCACTTGTGAATAAGAAGAGAAGGGAGACAATCATTTCAGCAGCAGATACACTGTGACATGTCTGAGGCTTGTGCCCTTGTATTTAATATTACACTGAGAAATAAAAGGATGGAAAGACAAAAATGACAAAAACAATTACATATAATTTTAACAATTCTTTGTTATTTATACAGTTTTCAAATATAATGTGTTTGCAAGTGTTACAGAAATTGTTTTTTAATAATCAATAAATTATAAGCAAGTGTGCATTATATTTCAGTTACTGGTCCACAAGAGATTTATAACCAATGCGTAGTACCTAGAAATATGCTAAATAGAAGTAGGTCCAATTTGACCATACGCCTTCTCTGAGTCATACTGGATCTAATAAATGCTTAATTATATGGACATTGTTCTTATATTTGAAAGAGATCATTGATCTGTGGATTGGACATAGACCGCACTGGAAATGTTCCTGACAATACAATCTAACAAACCTGTAGGTATAGACCAGGGGTCGGCAACTCGCACCCCCAGAGCTGTATGCGGTCCTTCTAGCCATGTCCTGTGGCTCCCCATGGTATGAAGCCATGCTTCATATAGTCCTGGCAGCAGAAGCAGCAGAGTGTATGTGCTACCGACACTCTGAGGCTACAGATGTCTTGAAATAGCACAATACTGAGGTCATGTGTAGTATCACATGCTGTTTCACGTAGTATCATGCTGTTTCACACATCTAGAATCAGAGCATGATGGCAGGACATGAGACAGGACAGCGGAGTCACAGGAAGAAGACATAGAGGAAGGTTAGTGAAGCACTGATAAACATATATATTTATAACCATGCTCACCCCAGTGGCCTGGACAACTCATCCCAGAAATCCTAAACAAGCACACACTGCACGTGGGCAATGCTTTCCCCCCCAAAATGCCACGTTACATATACTGTCCTTTGAATGAAGATCTCTGGGCAGAGGCAGTCCTAGGAATTGGTTGGATCATGGACCCATTCTGTAGGGGATCCCACACAAAAACAGCTGGCTTATATACCGGCTGCTTCTATTAGATACACACTAACCTTTCTCATGCGGGGATCTGGACATAGCATCTTAACTCAACGCAAGAATCATATTTCATAAGAAAGCAGATTTGCATGGAATCTGTCTGCCCATCCCTCCCCCTATCCTGCACTAAATTCTGTACATTGGGAACATGTAGTGTGCCCAANTGAGCTTGCAGAAGTCAGGTGAAAAGCAGAGTTCTGGATCCGGTCTCGAATCATTTTTATAGCCATTTTTAATAAAAATCAAAAACAAGAACTAATCAACACATTCGGATTGCTATTGAATTTTTATCAATTAAAAATGATCAGACCTACGATATATATATATAAAAATACCATCAGTTTTATTCCACTAGATATTAATATTACATATAAAAACTCCTCCTGCATACATACATTATATACCAATAAAAATATTTTACGAGTGAAAAGCAAAATATTATCTTTACGTTAGCCATGATCCAGGACTTAGAGCATGAATTTCAAAACACACAAATGTAGCAGTGCCATAAAATACAGAAGATATAGAAGATATGGAAAGCTCACATTGCTAAATGTATGAAATCTATAGAGCCAAATCCTACCACAGTCTTGCAAACAGGGAAGCATGTGTCTAATGCTAGACAGTAATCAAAACAGCAGATGGCAAGCTGCAATTTGTTTCATCTGTGTACCGTATATTCCTGAGAAATGCATCCGAACTGAAACAGCAATACACAAAGCAAAGCTTCCATCAAGTGTACAAAAGTGTGAATGAAAGGATGGATATGGCTTGGCATATATGTAAATGTAAACAGAATAATAATAGAATGTAATATGCAAAGATGTTCCATACAAGCTTATGAAATAAGGATGCAGTGTGTAGAAGTTACATTTAATAAAGGTAGGTGGATAGCTATAAAAAGGTAGTTACATAGATCAAATTACATGGCCGCCATATTACCAATAGCAGCAGACAATGGTACTCCTATAAATGAGATTGCAGTGGAAAGTATCCATGTCATAGTTATCAAATAGATTTGCATGCATACTAATATATGTACAATATGTTTTTTGATGTTTGATAATTTTTACATATAAATAATAGGTGCTATTTGCTGGGGACACTGACAACATATTCTATGTTAGCATCTTATATTAATGTCATTTTTAGATTCTATGGGGCCGATTCCATGTTCCTTCGCGCGTTATTTTCTCCCTTACGCAAACAGCTAAAACAGCTAAAAAAAAAGTTTATCATTCGTATTTCTTCTCAATTTACATAAAACACTTTTCCTTACTTTAACCAACTCACCCTCAGTCTGATACTAACATTACTGTGTTACTGGATGATACAGAGCAAACTTTCAATCTGGATGGTGCAGGTACTGTAGTTTGGTAGCTCATTATAGACGAAACATATTTTTAGCAAATAATTGCATTTAACTGAAATTGCCAATGGTAAAGTTTTTAAACATTTTACCTTTCCTTTTCCTTAGATATTTAGGCACTTTATTGTCATCTGAGAAAACCACATGTACCCCTCATCCAAACAAATTGATGGGGATGTCACTGGAGTTGCGTCCTACAAAAAAGATGGTTGCAGTATTGATGAAATTAAATCTGTATGTGGCTGCTCTCTCATACTGTGCGTATGCTGCCATCTCAGATACTAATTGAGATATAATTATGTTTTGTTGCTCAGTTGGTGCAGCCTGTCTGTTTAATACCAAGCTTATGAATGTGGTTAACCATCCTCATGTTGTTGCAGCTGCTGGAGGTGGTGATGGTGGATACCATGAGTATAATGACTGCACATATGAAGTGCCTGTTAATGAATAAAGCTGGCCATAAATTGTTCCAATCGAAGGGGAGGGGAGGCAAATTGAATTAATTGCAATCAGTAGTACAGGTGACAGAGCCCAAGTCTAATAACAGTGTAACAGTAGAGTGGGCAAAACCATGTTGAATTGCAGGGGGGGGGGGGAGTAAATGAATGTCAGTGTTTGAATGCAGGAGGATACTTTATTGTTGCATGTTGCACACAGATACAACAGCTTAACTTGGAATTTATTTTTAAAATAAATTTTCTTATTTGTTTTTTCAGGCATAATTTTTCAAAAAGCAATTAACTTTACCTTTAAGATTATTAAGATTTAAAACTTGAAAAAGGACCCCAAAACACAATATAACAAATGATACACACACTAAAGCTGGCCATACACTATGCAATATGCACTATGCAATTATTACAATCAACCAGCTTTAAGCTAGGTACACACGGTAAGATAAACTGTGTCCAATCAAAAGATTTTTCAAGAATGGGCAAAACCATGTTGAATTGCAGGGGAGGCAAATTGAATTAATTGCAATCATTATTACAGGTGAGAGATGATGTTTCCAGGACAAGTATAATAACAGTATAACAGTAACGATGGTCAGTATCTGTGTGCAACATGCAAAAATAAAGCATTTTCCCTGCATGCAAACACTGACATTCATTTTACCTACCCTACAATTCACCATGGTTTTGCCCACTATTATAGTGTGTACCTAGCTTTAGTCAAGAGAGGGCAAAACCATGTTAAATTTAATTAACTGCAATCAGTCATACAGGTGAGAGATGATGTTTCCTAACACAAGTCTAATAACAATGGACCTGATTCTGAGTCTCTGGCGACCACAGTGTGCGGCCGCCAGGCACTCAAGATCCAGAGCTGTGAAAAAACGCCTTGAACCTTATGTCCCTTATCTATGCGCTAAGCTGAGCTAAATTTTTACATTTTTGTTAACTTAATGAAGCAGGTGATTGTCTTTAGGACATTACCTGCTTCTGCACTTCTAAGCACAGTCCTGGCATGGTGTAATCTGTGTTAGCAATTAGTGCTATGCCCTGCTAACTGCGCATATGTAAATGAGAAAAGGGGTGTGAAACGCCCCTTTCTTATTTATATGAGTTGCAAGGATGCGAAGAGGCGATGTGCATCCACATCCGTGCAATTCAAAGCGGTGTAGTCGCAGCTTTGAATCAGGTCCAGTGTTACAGTAATGCTAGTCATTATCTGTGTGCAAAATGCAAAAATAAAGTATTCTCCCTGCATGCAAATACTAACATTCATTTTACCTCCCCTGCAATTTATCATGGTTTTGTCCACTCTTGACTTAAGCTGGTCGATTTGAACAATTTAGTGTATGGCCAACTTTACTCACAATTCAATTTATTCTTTCTCCAATGATTATCTAAACCATACAAATCTCTCCCTGCCTAAACTCCAATTAAAAAAAAATGCACTGGCTATAATCAGGAAGGGAGGGTTATTTTTTTATATAATGTCAGAGATTTAAACACAACTCGCAGTGATTTGCATAAAAATGACCACTCAAAATTGTAATAGATTGACGGTGATTGGAAAGCAGCAATCCAAAATTGACGTACAGGAAATTCTCAAAAGCGACAATTTAGATTGCAGCCAAATCGATGCAGCGAGGTGTAGTTGATGGAAAAATCTTTACTTCTTAAATCTACTGCCTGGAGTGCCACAGTTTTTCTCTGGCTGGTTTTTAGAAAGGTTGTTCATGTGATGAAAAGGAAGCCATATAGTGAAATTTAAGTGATATAATCATAATTTAGTGCAACTGATAAAACTGTATTAATTCATTGACCTTGCTGTGAATATGATGTAGAGAACATGAACAAATTGTGAAGTGGGACATACTTGGTCATTACCATGGCAGAATGCAGCTAGGAATCTGACATAAAAAAATCTTTTTGTCATCCATTAATATTAAAAAATAATGCTATCCGTCTCATTACTTAATCCAAGGTAGGTAAAGCTTTTGAAATACCTGACTATTCATGAAAACATTATTTTATCGTTGAACTGTATTTACAACCATTAAGCCATACTGTTAAGTTGTTTGATAAAAATGCATTTCACTAAATGAGCAAACTAGCAGATGGAATAATTATAAACCTGAAACAAATTTGTTCTGTTAAAAAGAACATAGAAATAAATTGTTAATCCTTAACCTTAATATGGTACTGGCCTCAGGAAAGCACAGATCTTGGCAATGGAAAATGGTAATTAGTGTACTATACAAGGCAATTATATTCAACCACCTGTTCACCTGTTAAGCCCTGGGTTTCAATTATACAAAAGAACCTAGTCAACCATTTATTTTTTAAATACATAAAATGTATTTACAGGAGATTGGTATGTGGATAAACTTGCATATTTGGTAGCCTTGTAAATGAAGATATAAAGTAACTCAACATGGATGGGTTGTAGATGGTTTGTAAATGAACCCTTACTAACATGCAGGGCCAGATTAGCAATGGGCAGATGGCACTAGACCTATAGGCCTCCATCTGAATGAAAGGCCTACACATTCAGCTAATCTTCAGATCGCCCATAGAAATGCATAGGGTATAATGTGAGATATCTACACTCCAGTACAGCAGCACAACAGTGCCATGCACTGCGTGTGATAAAGGAGGGTGCAATCTGATGAAGTATAATGAATGGGCCCACATGTAATCAATGGGTCCACATACCACATTACACAACCCTCATCCTACCCACTTCAAAGGACCCTTGAAAATGTTCAGTCCCAGGTCCATGTGGTCTTTAATCTGGCTATGTTAATATGTCTCTAACATTTTAAGAGCGACTTCAACTACGCAATCACCAATGATCTCCAAATGCTCTTGGTCACATTTTAATACACTGTTAAGAATATTGCTGATAATAGCATACTCTACGCAATAGGTGTAGATGAAGCATGCAGGACCATCATTATGTTGATTGGGCTTGCGTGTGATACATCTAACCCGTTTTATCCCGAATTTTTTTATCAACTTTTTATTATATCCTTTAGCTATTCATTTTGATCTTTCATCTTAGTTCCATAGCTCTTTCAAGGTGTAGAGCTAGATTAATGTAATGTGGAGGGAGAGACAAGAAAACAAGTTGTAAAATAAAAAAATAAAAAAATGAATCTAACCTACCCGACACAGGTCCATCCAGCCAGTGTAGGTCAGAGAATAAAAGTAGCTGGAAGTGTGACCTGCCTTCACTGAGAGCAGAGATTTACACCCTTCAGTCATGGTTATCTTTAGTGGGAAACCATTGTAAGCATTGCAGTACATGCAGAGGATGCTTCCCTGCTTTCCTTCTCCATTGCATGTATTAATGTAATAAAATGTTTTCTATTTTTGGGTGGTTGCTGTGCTATTAGAACACTCCTGGGTGTGCCATTTGTCTTGACAAAATGCAAGGAATGGGCAGGAGTGCACATCATTTTCCGGTTTGGTATAACCATAATAGAATAAAGTTCCCGCAGTTACAACAGTACATTATAGTACAAGGAGCAAGGGGTTGGATCATTTTCTAATTTTGCTTGATCCTAATTTGAGCCGCTGTCATCATAACTATTACACAGAGTCTTTGCACCGGTAACTTGTCCCCCGTTTCCAGTTCTCTTCAAATCCCATGACCCTTTATTTTATAATTGTAAGCCCACCCCACACCAAGAAAAGACACATATCAGTTTACTTCCTTTCATTTGTATTTTCTTGCTTACTGTTAGTCCTAGTGACACCATAATTAGAGTGAAACACAAGAAAATTCATCAGTTTGCGATCAATTTAACCCAAGGATTTATTACACAATGTAAAGAGTACAATCCTGCCTCTTCCTGTATCCTAATGCTGTAACATTGCCAACAGTTGGTAACAACTTTGGCACAGTACACACTGGAAAAAAACAACAGTTAGCATTCTATTGATGATAATAAAAAAAATATTAGGAGCTTCCAAATCAAATATTAAGAGATTCAAATCAAATGACTAAACGATTCTGCAGAATTGTTACACAGTACAAACTTGGCAGATGTCGGCTGCAATAATGATTTAAGTTGGAAACAATTATCTGAGAAATAATGGGAAACATTTGCTTTATTATAGTTATAAAACAGACCAGCATATATATAAGTATGGAGCCAGCCTAAGACCTATAAGCGTTGTCTATGATGCAAAACTTCCTTTCTCCTTGACTTCTTTAAATGAGGGTTATAGCGATTATGCTATCGAATAGGCTACAACCTTGTTTATAAATTGGGCAAAGTATGCAATTCCAAAGTATAGTTTTGTCGTACAATTTACATATTAGCGTTATCTTAATAACTGGTGGTAAGTTTTCAAACAATTCCATTGATCATATAAAAACTCCTTATTTATCAAGGAATGATACATTTTACAATATATAATTTTTCAGTCAACACTGCAGGTACTTGCCACAATTTTAAACAGCATCATTGTAATTTGTATTCACAAATTACTCCACTGGAATGTGAAATTGAAGGTTCTTACATTGTGCATTCGGGCATAATTTTTCATTTCTTTAAAAAAGACATAGTAAATTACATCATTATGTCATTATGGATTAAGTTACAGACATTACTATGTGTAATTATGAATAATTGCTTGTTGACCTTGCCATTTCAGTGATACATTTTTGAGTCATTTAGAACTAATAGCAGCATACTTTTGAATGAAAAAAATTGCAAGTCAACTGACTACATTTTTTTTTGTTTTTGTTTATTAGTCCCTCATCTATGTGTGACCTACTCAGCTATCTACACACCTGACCCACCTTTATATTCTAGCACCACCCTAACTCCTGTATGGTATGACCTATTCCCACAATTATTATGGTTAGCCAGTAGCCAAACCATCAAGTTTTCTTTAGAGATTTGTGACCTGATTCATGCAGAAATGCAGTTTTGTCTTTTGCACTGTCAGTTAACGGTATCTGCCAATAGCCTTTTTTCAGATCATGTGTTCTTACCTTTCCTACAAGCTTATCTGTGCGGGGAATGGGGTAGGAATCGAATTAAGATACTGTATTCTGCTTGTGTAAATTGTTACAGAAGTGTAAGCTACCATCAGGTTTTCAAATTAGCATTATAGGACTGTTAGACTCCTCTATAAATTTGAGTTCTAACATTTTTTTTAACCTTGTTGGACATAGGCTCCCACAGTGATTCAGGTATTCTTTAGGGTAACCTTGAACCATGGCTCTGTGACAGTTTCATGTTTCATTACTGTGGTTCGACCAGGTAGCCCAGAAAAACTATAGCAACAATATGTCCTTGCATAACACATCTAATACATTATTGTCAAGTCTCTTGTGTGGTGGGGATCTTCCTAGCCTCACAGTCTCGTCCCTAGGCCCAAACCCAAGAAACTTTTCATTACTCAGTTTTTTGACTGATCAGCACCCCTTTCCCACAGAACAGTCTTACCATTCATGACTGAAGTATGCTGTCTGGGCACTAGGAGGTGCTGTGCTGTGACCATCAACTCTTCTGCTGTCTTTCTACCATCTCAACCAAATTATCAGCAGTCTGAGGGTTTCCGTGGCTCATCCACTTGCACAACACTGCAGGCTGAGACCTCATATAACGGTCCATGACCACTCTTTCCACCATCTGTCGTCTTGTTAACGCCATAGACTCTTACTATAGACAAAAGACATATGATGAAGCAGCCCTATCTGCTGAGAGAAGCTGTTATATAAATGCAAGTTCCAGGTGCTGTCCATGAGAAGTGATTTNTGGAGTGTAACCCAACACCAGAGCTGAAGTGAACAACAGCTTCTAAGGAAAACTTCAGCATATGCAGAACAACACAGTCCAGACAGGGAGCTTAAAGGGACAGACTGTGTCATCAGTAAGGTGAACAAGGTCATGCATCTATGAGTGTGGAGGCATGTCCATAGAGTAAACCCTGCTTTGCTTAAACCAAGGCAAGTCAAAATTTCTGTTTTTAATTTCTTATAGTCCTGAGCATCTACAGTAATCAAAAAGTAAAATCAAAGTTGAATCAAAGGATTTTTAGGGTTCACCAGCAAGAAAGGGTGCAAACAGGTACCCACTGTTCTTTAGGCCAATTTATCTCACTCTTCTTTCAAAGATAGTCATCATCAGTCATTTTTTGAAGAATGTGACTAGTGCGTATGGTACTGGAGCTAGACACTGAGCTTGAGGACATAATGTTAACTACCTCTGCCATCTTGTTGTATTCTGTTGGTTTCCTGTCGAACATGTCTAGCTTCTTGCAAGGCCTTATATGAAAACTAATTAAAAGTCTGTTGGCGTAGATATCTATTCACTCATGTCTCTATTAGAGTGCCGATATGGCCAAAGTTCCAATACTGAAGGTCTGTTTTATATGTCCATATAATGAAAGTACTTTATGTCTTCACCAATTCTTCCAGTGGGCAATGATGGTAGGGAAAGATAAAACGAAAAAAAAAACAAAGAGATCCTTGTGAAGACTTTATTACTATGTTTCTAATCAATATACAGTATGGTGCCAGGGTGCTCATATTAAGTACACTGCAATCATGTAGTGTATACGCTGTTGCTCCTCTGACTCCTGGTCCCTGTGTTAACGCCTGTCTTTCTTCAGGTGGTGCTGTATGAATCTCCCGTTTTCTCTACTCGTACCTCCTCGGTAACTCTCCGGGGTATAGACACAAGAAATAGTGACGTACAGCGGGGGGAGCAAACACTTTTCACTTTTAAATTTATTTCTTTCAGTCAGGCAGGTAACCGTATCTTTTCTTCGTTGTAGAACAGCTTCATGTGGAATCTCCTGCTGCTATGTATCGAATATTATGGGAATTGTTTCCCTCAAGGATTTTAATAAAGAGTCCTATTCCAAGACTATTTGCTTTATGTTTCAATGAATTCAAAATTAGAAAATCACCACTTAATGAAATTNACAAAAACTATCAGTTCTTACACATGGCATTTAGCATCCATACCATCCACAGATGTAATATGCTCTACAGTATATCTTTGGAAGGAGGATGGGGAAATACTTATTGCTACTAGTGTTTTTGAACTGGCTAAGAGCACCTACCTTTCTTCACTGAGACCTTGAGTGTCAAGAAGTCAAGAAACACAAGTCCACCACTATGTGTTCATTATCATTAATTCATAAAATGCCTAAATATCCTAATACAATAAAATATGTCCAACTGTGGGGCCAATTCAATTGTTTTTAGGTTGCATTATTTTTAATCATCTTTTTGTCGCAACTACGCACAATATTTTTCGATCAATGTAATATATTATTTTTCTCGCCCTAATTAAGGTATAAAAATAATGCACCCTGCAACATCTTCCTAATGTGCCAGTTTCCAGTTCCAGAAATCATGCTACTTGTTTTCTTTTGATTTATTTTGTTCTTCAAATTTTTCATGTTCTGTCATCTCACCCTGTCTTCACTATTACTTTTATGCTTACTTATCTCCCCTTACTTATCTCCGGCTCAATACTGTTTGTCTCTCTCTCTCTCTAAAAGTACTTTCTTCTTGTGTGCACTCCAAGCAGTGTCCCCCTTCCCCCGGTATATTATTATTCGTTGGCACCAGTGTGCATATTTGCTATTGTTCTTATAAATATATACTTATTTGATATATGGTGTGACCAGTGAACACCTTTTCTCTATGTGGAGAGCAATTTTAAATATTTTATTTGTTTGAAAATAAAATAAGATTTGACATTTTATTTATGGTTTTGTGTTTTGGTGTGTTGCAAGTCCTACTTATATTTAAGTATCCAAAACAGCGGTCCCCTGTATTCATTTGATGTGGGAGGATCTAGGTCTGATTGGACCCATGTCTATAGGTTCATTTTTTCTATAATTAGTTTTTTTCTAGGGGACGGCGCATGGTCCTCTTTTGGTGGATACTGCTATATATTCTTAATTTTGTGAGATTTAGTGTGGTTTCGAGCGCTAGTTTCTCCTTTATTGATTCATTTTTTAATACCCAAGGTTTATATTATTATGTATAATTATACTTATTTTCCATTCCCTCTTTATCCGGTACTTATGTTTTTTAACTTTTGTACTCCTATCAATCCCCATTTTCAAATTTTCCTCCAGATTATCTCTTCCCCCACCACTAACATGGTAGTCGAGTAGCCTAACAACTTCTTAATAAAAACTTTGTTTACAAAAAAATTTACAAGGAGATAAAAAAAATTTGTAACACATTTTTTCTGATATCTTCCCATGTGGCCTTGTTTCCAGAAGTATTGGGACCCCCAAAATGGGGCCTTTATGACCACTTCTTGTAAGTCCAGAAATGGTTCCCCCTGGCCTGTAGATTTCTGGAGAACATGCACATTGTACAGTGCCACCTGTATAATATGCACAACACGTTTTTTTATACCATACCTGACTGATCTGGTTTGCAGTTTGCAGTGTGTTACAACAAGGAAGATTTCCACAAAAAGTTAACCCCTTTGTTATAAGCATGAACTAAACCATCCATGATTATATTGCAGTGGGGTAAAGTTTTATTGAAGAACACACATACAGTCATATGCTTTTTTCAAGGCATTTAACTGAAAATAGTGCCAACAAACAATAAAATAAAAACATATTTTTTTCCACATTGATTTGTATTGGATCTCACACAGGTGTTTTTTACGATATTTGGGAATTGAACAGCAAATGTCATTCATTCCAACGTTATTTTTGGTAGTGCACATTTTTTAGTCATTGTGCAGTAGTGCTTTAATTATCAGTATGCCCCAGTGGTGTCATACATCAAAAAGAATGTAGTGGTAATGAATTCCATAAATCAATGTCACAGTCCTATTTTATTTTAACTATCAATGTTGATAGTTTGAATAGACTTTTTTTCAATCTGCAATCACATTTCTCCTGTACTTATCTCACTCATTTGCATTCTCATTAGAAGCACATACAATAGTTTTTAATTCACAGTATATATATTAACTATGTTAAGCTCAAGCTGATTTAATACAATTCTAGGCTACATATTCCTTTCATATATTGGTATATTCCCAATGGATGTGGTTTAAATGGCTCCATCTCGAGCCATTTTAGTAATCATACGATTAACAGGAAGCCAGTAACAAAAAAGAGGTCCCAACAGATAGGAGACAATTGAATCCCCAATTCCATGATGTATGAAAGATCCTCAACCACATCCCTACACCTAACCTTGACCCTTAGAAAAAAATAAAGAAAAAGAAAATTTCTATTGGATATAATATACCACTAAAAATAATATATATGTATTAAATAACAAAATCTGTCTCTAGGCTTAGATCACTGCTGGAGTGGGATTGTGAGAACCATAATACATACAATGTATTATGGTTGTGCAGTCTGTCAAAAAGAAATACAAACAAATGTGGTTGTACAGATTTATAGGTTATGAGTGGGTGCATAAAAGGCACAAGTATAGTCTTCCACAAAAACAAAAAACAAATATGCCTCTGTACACTGAAATTAGACAATAGCTAACAGTACTATTCTACCTGTAATATAAAATATGGAAACATTACACACATTTTTAAATATAAGATAATGAGTAAAACACTAGGTAGGAATTTACTAAGCACCAAGATGGTCATCTCACTTTGGTGATGCAATTTGGAGGTTGATTTGGCCATTTTTGGATTTACTAACAGTTGAGATGTTGTAAAAGCACATTTTTATAAATTGCCCTATATCTCTGATTAGGATTCACTTGGTCGAGATTGTCAATGATACGCGTAGAGATTTGGGCTTTGACATATGTCAACGGTTTCTCACCATTGAGAAGTGGTCATGCGGCTCTTTTTATTCTCAAAAGAGGTGTCCCAGGCGAAATGGACCATCTTGTGAATAATACAATGTTTCCTGATGGCCAGGCCTACTACTACCACCCCCCCCCCCCAATGTGCAGGTGGTCTGTGATGCAAAGCAACAAATAATGAGTGTATAACAAATAAAATTGTTTGAGATCCACAACGCTAAAGTAACTACGATGATTGTTACTTACAACCCCCTACTAACATTCAGCAGAAAAACACAGATGATCAAAAACGCAATCTAGAAGAACTTAAATGGATAAATGGATGCTTAACCTCGGTGTAAGAAAATCATTAAGTCCAGCCATCAAGCTCAGATTATGCTTACAAAAATCTCCTCTTGTATTGAAGGCTTTTTTTTTTATTATTTTTTTCCTTGGTATAACGATCCTCTCTCTCCTTCCTCCTATAAAGAAAATAAAATAGTGCTTACATCATTGTTCTCTTAGTTTTCATAAATAATTATAAATAATTATTTGCTAGCAACCCAGGTTTATGCCATAATTCTTTCCTGAGCCAGCTTGCCCTCAATGCTATATTTGAGAGTGGTGAAATGCCTTGAGGGCTGGATTTTGGTATGTTTACTAATGGTATGTTATTCATCATGTATAATGGTTTTTAAATCTGTGCATTTGCTTATAATTGTATCTTTATGTTTCAACAGGTGACTCAGGATATGGGTGTTGCTCATGACTAATGACCCCTCTGTTGTATTCTGAAACTCCCGCACACCACCAATATAGCGAGGTACACAGGACCACTAGATGTGTGATAGAACGTACCATTGGTGTAATAAAATCTTGCATTAGGTGCCTATATTTGTTTGGGGGTCAACTTCTTTATTCACTTAAGATGTTTACTCAGATTGTGTGGGCTTGCTGTTTGCTTCACAATCTTGCCTTAAATCAACCTTGGCAAGATTTTGTTGAAGCAGACAGCAAGAGTGCAGAAGTTCTGTAAAAAAATTTCCCAGGAGCACAGTAGGGGGGGAATTCAATAACTGACGAATTCTGCAGAGATTTCATATTGTATAGTATTCAGTAAGTGACGATTTCTATTGACGATATGAATTCTCTGACGAATGCTGACGATATCCACTGACGAAAATACAGGTATTCGTCAGGTGATATTGCACTAAACTGACGTATACACTGACGATTTTCAGTAAAATCGTCATGTCGAATTCACATACTG
>JABWIB010000734.1:7240-17580 GCA_016617825.1 Platyplectrum ornatum | reverse complement strand
CCCGCGCGCCCTGTCTCGGCCCTGCCTCTGCCTCTTCTTCAATCCCTCATTCAGCAGAGATGCCAAGTTCTAAATGCTTGATTTACCAACTAAAATAAAGTAGCTTGCAGCCAGTCATTCAATGGCAGTGTCGTAGCTACTGCCCACCCTGATCCCGCAGAGGACATGCCATCCATGAGAGACAACACTAAGCTGTCGGAGGCAGACATGTTCTTTATAAGCAGAAGGTGGTCAAAACCAACTTGCTGCGTTCCCTTGTATGACATTGACACACTGCTGCTGTGTAAAGCAATGCATAGGGATGCGCTGAATAACCACTCAATGAAATCACTCTGTCACTTAAATAACACTAAACCACTACTATACCACTAATGGGCTTTAATTCCTCTCTGCAATGAGGAGGACGTGGTAAATATTACCTTCTTTGGTGTCAGGTGACCTGACCCGTTTTTATGCTAAGTCCTTCTCTCCAGAAAACCTGCATGTGTATAAAGAGGAAGATGTACCAGACACAAGCACTTAATTAATGGAAAAAAAACCCAGATTTTTATGTTTTGCCGTCGGTAGCAATGATTATTATAGAGGATTTCCGCATTAGACAGCAGATGAGCCGGCACAGACATAGTGGAGCTAAGGATGTAGATGTAAAGTATGCAGCTGAAACCCCTATCAACAATGATGCAGCTGATCTTGGATCACGGTCATCATGTTATGTACACATTACTCACGTTACCTATGAACATAATGATCAGGCCTTGGCCATTTATTATATATATTACACAATTTACACCCTGTGTCTAAGCATGAATATATGACTTTACTTTTCTTTTCCTGTGTAAAAATCAATTTTAGATATTGATGCTACCAAATACTGCATACTATGCTGCATACATAATCAGTCTAGTTTGAATATGTATGTAAATTTCATNTGCATTCATTGCTGACATCTTCATGTGTTCCTCTTATGTGTGTTAAGAAAACAATACATTTCCGGGTTTCATATATTTGAGCAGTCACATAGCATTATTATTAGTCAGGTATCGCATCATATGGGCAGCAGTAAAGGGTTATTTTTATCTTTGAATGAATTAGGTCTTAAGATAAACATTTAGGGGCGGATCCACCTCTACGAGATTTGCGCCATTCATACAGGTTTCTGCGCGTGGCCGATGTTAGTAGTACGCGATTCATATGTACTAGACTTCTGCTTCGTTCACTCGAACAATGTGTGAGGGGCCAGGTTTCCTAATCCATGCCACAGTGGGGGGATAGGAATGGNAACTGATCCAGGGGCGGGTACCACTGATCTGCTTAGTACGTAGGTCTGGATACAGCCCTTGGTTATTGTTCGTGATCTTACAAATTGTGATGGGGGTTTTGGGAGCACCACAAGGTTTTACTTCTCTACGAATGTGATATGGACAATAATTATATGCTGTAAGGCTGCCAGTTATCCTGCCAGCACTAAATGGTACGTCAACCTTTCTCTGTCCGACATTGTCATTATCTTGACAAGTGTCAAACAGAATATTGCAAAGCCGCCACATATGTTGCTTACAATATAGCAATACATATAGTCTCTTTCTATGAGAACAACACCTTGCAAAAGCACTTGCTGGTAAATATGGCGTTTCTGAGGGTCTGTATTCATAGAATGGTAAATATGAGGGTTTCTATTTTACTGAGATGTGTTTTAAGCTGCTACTTTACAGCTATTTAAAGAGTTTCATAAGAACACAATTGCAAGCAAATCCCTTGAGCCGCCAGCTGCTGGAGAGTCTGGAAAGTGTCATTACTGAGTATGCTACCAATACGTTCACAAAAAATAGGAACAATGCAGGTATGAGGGACTGAGATTTTACATCAGCCACAATATATATATATATATATATATATATATATATATATATATATATATATATATATGCCAGGGAAAATACTGAAAGGTGATTAATTGATTAGGTCTGCTATGTTCACTCTTGTCTTATGTATTTATTCTTTTAGCCATCACATGACCCTGAGAATCAGAAACATGCTAAGCTGGGAGAGCAGGCAGCAATGGAAGAGATTACATTCACAAAAGACACTGTGTTATCAGATGTCCATCTTCATATCCCACATAAAAGGCATCTCATGGTCAGGCTGAATGCTGTTGGACAGCCAGGTAAAAATCTGTGGTAAGAGCTATTTGTTGTAGTGTAATTACAAATGTAATGGAATTGGTGACGATGGTGCCTGATTTCTAAATTAGAATAATTAGTAATAAGGGTCTGATCCACGTGTTGTTTTCTGGTTTGAAAAATGTGCATTCAAAAGATTCTGAGACCACTATATAAATGACATAATGTGCGCAATTTACGTAGTGGGCAGCGAGGGCGTGCAGAAAAACTAAGGTAGGTTGTCATTTGCAGGGTTCTCACTGTATGGGGGGGGGGGGGTCTTCCTCCAATATGCCTCCAGATTCTTAACTAAGCAATTTGCGGGAGTTTGAATCTGTGTTGTGTATGTGGGAATACATGTGCCCTCGTTGACGGTATGTGGCACGATTAAATATTTAATTCGCTTAAAGTTGAGGGGGTATATTTACTAAGCAGGGAGATTACAGTGAGATTGAAAAGTGGGGATGTTGCCCATAGCAACAGATTCAAGCTCTCAGTTTCATTTCACACACTGGAAAATGTGAACTCGAATCTGATTGGTTGCTATGGGCAACATCCCCACTTTTCAATCTCACTGCAGTCTTGCGGCTTAGTAAATATACCCCGTGGTGTTTGTTAAGGAGCTCCTAACTTACAGAAGGTGACTGTTTCTAGTCTGTCTCTTTTCCTTTGTTGTTTTAATTTTTACATTATATAAAGGAATCTGGTCTTACTGGAAAAAGGTTGAGAACTGCGGATTTTTTCTGTTACCTTTGGTATACAGTAGTTTCCAATACTATGCAGTATGACTGTCAAGTAATGATTTTGCTGGTGAAACTGAATTAATATTTATAAAGCAATATACAGCTAAATATATAAATGGTGTGCCGCCTTCTAATACCAGTGAGTCATTTTTCTTTGCTTAATCTGTACATATATATGTGTGGATTATATATGTATGTCATTGTTAGTAAAAAAAAATATAGAGGAAGTGGAAATGTATAGAAATCTAATCAAGGTTATACTGCTTCTGGGGAGATATGACATGGAAGACAATGTCCAAGTATACACGCTGTGTTTCCTTTCATGGTATGCAAATCCAGAGTCACATTGGCACATAATAATATATTATAATAAATTCCTTGTTACCCCTCTCCAATGCTTACATTTTAATAATCATTCTGTCCACCTAGCGTAACGTTTTGTTCTGGTTCTCACACCAGTACACTTTTCCATCACTCCTGCAGGCGTACGAAATGCAGGATCCAGCCCCATGTGTGTAAGGGAATGGCTTCACTTTGTCCGTATAGGAGTCCTTCAGTTGTGTCTCCTAGATGAGTTAGCGCATTTAAAAGCTCAGTATCACTGGTATGATTGTGTCATCGCTCTTATGTGGCGTTTCTTACACTGTGGTGTTGTTTTATTCTTTGTGATTTTGGTTTTTTTTTTTATCTCTTTAAAATTTGCAGTTTTTCAAACCCAGTTTAAGATCCTTTGGGAAAACAATGTATTGGAAACTGCAGTTGAAGAACAAGAAAGTAAACAAGGCAAGGATGACACAGGAGAGCTGCATTGTGAAGATGGGTCCTCTGTTACAAAGCATTATGATACCTCAATAGAAGAACTGCTTGATGATGATGGAGATCTTGAAGTACGGCGAAGACCACAATGTTCTGGTGGAGATGAATTCGAGACCTGTTCTCGTGATGTTACATGTCCAACTATTCTAACAATAGGAAGTGAAGGACAAATTGAGGAGACAGAACCTTTCCTCAGCACTCATGATGTGGTCAGAATAGGTGAGTTACATATCTACATGATCTGTAAGATGTTTTCTCATCTGTTTTCTCTTTAAGGTATACATTTACTAAGCAAACAGATTGCAGGCAGATTGAAAAGTGGGAATGTCGCCCATAACAACCATCAGATTCAATCAGTTTCATTTTACATACTGGAATGTGAGCTTGATTGGTTGTTATGGGCAACATCCCCACTTTTCAATCTCCCTGGTTAAATGTAGGCCTAAGAATCAATTTTGTATATATCTATTGTAGTGCTTGCCTTTTCTTTCACCACATGCAGTAAAAGAACCCGGTATTAGCATTTTCACAGAATAGTCGACACCACGTTGAGTTGGTCACAGAGTTCTACAGTATTTCAAAGAGTGAGGCTGTATGATTAGACATGGAGCAGGAATCCATAGGACCCACTCTAAAAATGGAATTAAGCCATGGTGACTACATGTTATAGAATATATGGAGAGAATTCCTATTTGTGTGGATACATTTTTTTATGCCCTTTAGATGCATTGACAAGGAGAATTGAGGGGGAGTAGACGTAAACCACTTTGTAGCAACTGTGATTTTGCAGTACCAAAGAAACCAGTTCAGGAAAACAGTAGAATTGAGACTTCCAGGGTAGACATTACACTAGAACAAGCTTGCTTTCAGCATACCTTCCCCAGGGGACTAAAACGTATTCCAGAAACCAAATGGGTACACTGTAGATATCCTGCTTCAGACTTTCCCTTTGTTCTACACAAGTGTCTGACAACCTTTATGGAGGGTGAACAAATAAATAAAATCACATATGTTGTAGCAGCTCGAAACCCAAGTATATCAGTTTCACCCAGGTCACATCTTCTCTGGGTTTTAAACAGAACTAATCTGGAGGCATAGACAGTAGATGGCAGAAATGTATTTTATTCCGAGGAATCGAACTAACAACTTTAGCGATCGATGTTACCACTGAGACTTGCCCGAAAATGAGTTGAGAAGGTTTGAAGGTAGGTTGCCTTTGATATAAACAGTGTCTAACGAGGGAGGCATAACTGTAAAGATCTCTGAGCATGGATTGTGGGATGGTGCCTTCATTCAACTGCTCAATGTAAATGTTTGCACCGTTTAATCCTCATTGCATATTGAGTCCAGACTGCATACTATGTTGTGTTTAAATGGCTCCAATACATAATAATAAAGGCATGTGAAAAATAGATGGTAAAGTGTAAAGAGGACGTTGTTTTTACAAAACAAATGTAAACTATGATAAAGCTTAACCTTGGTTTATACATTGTCTATAACAACAAATATTAATCACCACATTAAATGGTAAAACTTTTTGTTTGTTGCATAAAACATAGGATGTTTTGCATTGTGGACAAGTTACAGCTAATCAAACATTGTGTGAAGTAAGTGGTGTTTCTGAATCAATGAAAAGTTACATCAATAATGTTTTGTGTCTTCAGGCTGCTATTAATGATTTATCTTTCTTGATAATCATTGGGCTACAGTCGTATATTATGTAGTGAGCAGAACATATCCAGAATCCTCTGAGCTGTGCACCCTTTCTGACATATATCTGACATATATCGCATGATGCAATGCTAGCTGTTCATTTACTTGACTTTTCCACTAAGTGCAATTATTGGGCACACATTAATATGAACATTCAGCCTGCTAATAAATTGAACTTTGTCGTCTGTGGGAAAATAGCTGGGTTATTTTCGTGTAAGGGCTTTTAGACCGGTTGAGGAAAAAATCTTTGAGGGCTAATTAAGTCACAGTATAGTAATTGTCTTTCTCACAGTATGAATATAAAGTATGGTATCAAATGATATTAAATTATAAGGCTTTGCTTTAAGTTATGGCTGTATTTCTTTGCACTACATGTTTTTCCATTATTATTTCATTAGCTATTATACATGATAGAGCTCAATTATATAGTCATTAGTATAAGCATAGGAGGTGATGTCTCCACATCTAGTGTATCTAAAACTATGCAGGTCGTAGTTGACTCTTATTATCAAGCAAACAGTATAATTAATGAAAATGTTGAGTGTACCACAAACAAGCAATCACTGTTGTGAGGAACACATGGTTCATGCGTTTCACATGATCACTGATTACATTAACGCCTGTCTCAGAAATGATTGAATTGATTGGAGGGAAAAAAAGTCTGAAGACAGCAAGGTAAGTGAAGAAGATTAAAAAGAAAATTCTGAAAATGTGGATCGGAAAGAAAGAAGGGCTTGATAGGAAAAATACAGGAAATAAAGCTGGAGCTGCATACAGGGGCACTTACTATAGATAGTTCACTCTATAGCACTTACTAGATACTTAGATAGAGTGACCTTTACAAAAGAAAGGTCCTCTTTAGACTAAGCACTTTAGTTAGCACTCATTCTTCAACTGTTTAATTGTCAACATAATTACTTTTTAATCCTCTAATGCATATCAATGATGCATTTGCCTTTATCCAAATAACACATAGCAGGATAACATGGTAAAATCACCGGTAGGAGGGGCAAATAAAATGATTGAGGATCTAGTTGTAAAACAATACATTTGATTTGTATAAATTACTGATAATAAACATAAGTGGAGTGCACACTGTAACACTGTAGTGTTGTCACGATCCCTGGTACTTTTGCATGTTTTCCTTTTCTCTCACTCCATTGTGTTCAGTCTTTGCTGACAATTACCTTCTTTCAGATGCACCTCATTANCACGTTGCTGGGTTCTCACTCTGCTGACTATTTAAACCGCTCACTTGCAGTTATTCATTGTCAGAGCAATGGCTCCATGTATCCTGTTGAATCCTGCTATTTGTGTCCTGTGTCTTGCTCAGCTCCAGCCTCCCTGCCATCATGGCATACTGGTTCCAGCTTCCTGCCACCAATTACTATTGCGCAGTCTGGCACCTCTCCAGACGACCGCGACCTGCTCCTTGCTTGCAGCTCATCTCCATCTCCACCTTTAGGGGCTCTGGTGAAAACCAGGCTTTTCGGACTGGCTGTGCACTGAGTAACAAGTGTAAGGATCTGGATCTATAGAATCCAGCTCTTCATGTTATTTAGGTAGTGACTGCATACAGTACAAGAAGTATGCACAGGGGATGGGGAGTTGTGGGAGGGATGCAAGTAAAGGCTGAATGTGACCCTTACATACTGTCCAACTCTCCACGCTGCCCTTTAAAAGNGTAAATAGGGTTTTCTATGCAGATTCCCCTACATAACTAAGCGACTCGGTTGTTCCTTTCACTGAGCGCTGGAATTGTTGGGTCCATTCCAATATGCGGATAATCGTAACAGAAGCAACCGAATGGTTCAGATTGTGGTAAACTGAATACAGCATTAATGACGCTAAACTGGAAACTACTTCATGTGGCTCTAAGGTATGTAGGAAATGTAAGAAAGCAATGGGAAAGGCAAGTCAGATTCTTGACACCAAAAAGAAAGCGGTAAATTCCACTTTATAGGTCATTGGTGTTCTTGTCTAATATACTGTATTTGGTTATGGAAGCCACATCTTCAGAAGGACATTGAGGGATTTGCAATATTACAAATCCTAAATAATTAGTCAGTACAGACGTGCCGGAATCTGGATCGGGTCAAAGCCAAGCGTTAATGNATACATATTAATCTTTTTCTTGGGAGTCCATCTGACCCGCTATTATGTTTGACAATGTCAATGTCAATTTATCATCTGATGACAATGTTTTGTTTGGAATAGGAAGTATATGATTTTGGCTTTATATGCTGCATTTTACACTAGCTGGTTGGTACAACAATGAAAAATAAATGTATTTAGTAATATGTTACATTATTGTCAAATGATATTATTATATGATTAAAACAAGGTTCTTTTATTTCAGAGCATACTATGGCTACACCACTAGAGGATGTTGGGAAGCAGGTAGGCAATTCCTTCATATACCTTTNCTTAGTTCTTTCACAAATGATAAAATGCAGTATTTTTCAATGAGCAGTCTGTCTTGATATTGTATTTAGGTGTAAAGTCTAAAGAAATTATATGTGGGAAGGATGTTGCTCTGAGATTTCGACTACATTTTGGTTCATGTCTCAAAATTCAATTACACGACCCACAAACATTTGATTGTGTGTATGTATGTATATATATATATATATATATATATATATATATATATATATATATTATTATTATTATTATTTCTCAAAAAACACTTTGTATTATATACATTTGTGTGTGTGTATATATATATATATATATATATATATATATATATATATATATATATATATATATTATAATTATTATTATTTTTGCTAGAATTCAAAAGCCAGTCTACACAGACGTGTATATACAGCTGATCAAGTAGAATTAGTGCAAATTTTGGCTTATTGTTCCAGTTACGCAGACTGTGGAGGGATTGGCCAGAACCATCAGTCCCATTGATATGGGTGCAGGGTGTTAGTGGATCTTTCTGAGTGTGGTATAGCAGTGGCTATTTAGGGAACTTGGGCCATTGCATAGAGTGGACCGGATTGAAGACCAGATTTGGCATGTGGGAAAGGTGAGTGAACTTCCATGTCACTCCCCCTCTCATGCGGAAATGGCAGGGGATAACAGTGCTTACACTCATATACTTCTGCCTAAAGTGGCCCATGAACATCCGCAGTCCCTATGACTGCTAATCTGCATAGACCACCCTTTCTCTATTGTTTTCATAAGCAGCTCCCCCAAAACAATATGTCTGGTATACAGATTTGAGTGTAAATAGTGAGTATATATATATATATATATATATATATATATATATATATATATATATAATGCTTTTTATATATTTCAACTGAGTAACACATATGTGTTAAATATTCATGTCAGATTTTGGTTTTCTATGCCCTGCAGGTATTAGTATGTGCATTCTATAGGCAGCTGCATTCACAAATGTATTTGTTCAGTCGTCCTGCTGCTTTTGCCAGCCTTCTCAGAGCTCAGGGCATACNCAGCAATTCCAGTTTAATGGATGATGTTCTAATGCAAAAAATGCTGCTGTGCTGTCCAAAGTAAATGACATTGTTTGTTATTTCAGACGACGAAGAAATTGCCTTGCTTTCTTTTGATTTTTGGTCTTGAGCCATTTAATGTCGAAGGTTGTCTTTCTGAAAATGGTTTCCCATGACAGTACAAATAAATAACACCTTATTTAGTTATTAGGTGATAAAAGTACAGGCATGATACATCCTTGTGCTCTCTGTCCTTTTAGATCTGGCATGGAGCTTTTGTACTTGCTGATTACATTCTCTGGCAGCGAGATCTCTTCAAAGATTGTACGGTGCTGGAACTAGGGGCAGGCACTGGTTTCACAAGCATCATCATGGCAACGGTTGCTAAGACGGTCTATTGCACAGGTATAACATATCATTATATATTACATAGCGAGTAATGNCCCCAGGTTAGTTCCAGTAGTCTGAGTTTCTGGCTGATGTTTGCAGGATGTAAAAGCTAAAGGGAGGAAACATTGCATGTTTGAAGTAGATTGATTAATAAACATGGCTTTTAAAGACTTTAAGGTCAATGTTTATTGCATCCCTATTGAATCCATCACTGGCTCAGTACAGTTTATTTACTTAATATGTAACCAATACAACCTAATTGGAACAAATTGTGACCTACCTAGACTTAAGATAAATGCCGGCTTTTCTGACGGAGAGGCAGGTTTCCTTGTATCTCTGTATATCAATCCAGACATTAACACTGCACTATTTTCCAAATTCGGATGTCATATATGTATGTGCTATTGGAAGTNTTTTTTTCCAGAATGTGGTTAATTGATTAATCAGAGAAATTTGCTTAAAATTTAAATGAAAGTGTGAATTTGGTGCATTTGAAATTAAAATAATCATTGCCCAGTTATTGCTTATAACATCACTTGTGAACAGATTTAATGAATCTAATAACATATATCTTTACTACAAAATATATATTTAGNTAATAAAATCTAGTCTGCAAATAATAATAATTTCTTACAATATCTTGTATAACTGGATATTTGTGTTTTAATAAAATTAAAAGCCAAAGAAATCTTATAAAAAACAAAATACAATGAAAACATAACCTAGGTTTGTATACATTCAAAGTTAGAAAATTGTAGGGAGTTAAATTTCATCTGTTGTAATTTGTATTAAAGTTAAGAGGTGACAGTTTAATAGTATAGGCCAGTATCTTTCTCAGTAAGCAGACATGCATGCAAAAAAAATAANTATTTGATTCCTCCTGCGTGAATTGTGTTTATTATCAGCAATGATATCATCTTTGTTTTCCATTATGCATAGCCCACTGATTAAATGTTCTGAAAACATTATTAGGGCCTAAATTTACTAAGCAGAGAGATTGAAAAGTGGGGATGTTGCCCATAGCAACCAATCCGATTCACGTT
>JABWIB010000733.1:46353-57443 GCA_016617825.1 Platyplectrum ornatum | reverse complement strand
ATTCCAGTTGAATAGTAAACCCTGTATTATCATTTAACATTGCTATAGTAAGTAGTTCAACTGTAAATATAAACTATTTTCATGATATAACATTGTGTTTCATAAATTTCCCTATTATACCGTATATGGGTATTAGACTATTTAAAAATACATATTGCTTATAAAGAATAATAAGCATCCCAGAATTGTTTTTACTAAACTGCAGTCCAGTGTCCAGAAACTATAAGCTAAACCACTCAATTATATTACATTAGATATTGACTTTATGGTGCGCTATCAATGTTAGTACTTTTCTACATAACCTGCCATTAACCACTTTTTTACACACATAAAGATCAGATATGCCACAGGAGGTTACAGATAATATGCTCTTAAAGGCTACTTGGAAGACATGGCATAAGCTCATAAGTTGATTGGCAATCTAGCTTATCAACGATGTTAAGTGACATATATTTTTAGAAACAGATAAGGTAAAGGATTAATCATCCTTATATCTTTCATAAAACCCTATGGGCAAAAAAATATTGTTTAGATCACAGATAAGCACAGACATATCAAGCTATTCATTTTGCTGTATCAGTGTTAGCAGACTTCTTAACGAGATTTTGGGCTAATGCATGCTGTAGTAGGTGGTCACAATGGTACACGTAATTATACAAGTCACACACTGGACTATTTCAACATATAATTATACCACAGAAGTGGTTTATACAGTTACTTAGATTTTTATATTAAAGTGTTTGTTTTATATAATTACAAATGACCTATTGCTTTTAGAGTTTTGTTATGTTATGGGATCTTATATTTTGATCTGGAATATTTTATGTCAATTTCTCTTATATAGAACCTATTATGTTTTTTTATTTAATTTGTTTTAAACATGAAAATGAGTATTTATTGCATTTTTTTAAAACCTTTATTTATACCACAAAGTCACACAATTTACAAATAACAAAGAAGAACAATATAATAGGAATCATTCACATTAGCAGAAGACACTCTGTCAGGAACCACGGCTGGAACGGTAAGTCAGGAACCACAGCTGGAGCGTAAGGACTGGAACAATGTCTGGAGCATAAGGACAGGAATCACAGAATGTGAGGAACCACGGCTGGAGCAGAGATCAGGAACCACGGCTGATGTGTAATGGACAGGAACCACGGCTGGAGTGTAAGGACAGCAACCACAAAATGTCAGGAACCACAGCTGGAGCGGAGGACTAGAGGGCAACTAGAGGTAGAACAGGATTGGGCCGTGGGAACCTGTTAATCAAGCAGTGTTCTACAAAATGTTTTATTGCGAACCATAAGGGACGTAGTACTGGGCAACTCCACAGGCAGTGGTATAGATCCGTCTCCAGGGTCTTAGCAGCAAAGGCAGTTGAGGACCGGAAGAAGCCCTGAACGTAAACATTTTCTAGGGGAAGGAAACATTGTTCATTTTTCCGCATATGGCCTGTTATACCTATTTTGTTTTTTACGTTTGCTCCCTCCAATCTCAAAAGTTGCCAATGGTACTAGCCAGTTGTGCATACTGGGCTGAAGTGCAAGTCTATTGCTACCTAGGATGCTTCCTGCTCAGCCCTCTCTATTGCTAATCTGTATCATGTGCTTATGCCCTAACTACTGTGTATCAGAAAGCTGTTACACCAATCCGCAATGATTGGAGATGTGCAGTGTTCTACATTCTGGTGATTAACAAGTGAGAGTATATATTTAACCACATCCTAACAGTTTTTATCTAATTTTACATGTTGAGAGTATATTAAAGGTCTGGACATGGCACACTGTAAAGTACATGCGCTATCTTTTATGGGTCTGGGAGTAGCACAAATTATATAATATTTGTGTGGAACATTAGGCCTAAATTTACATTAAGATTAAAAAGTGCAGGTAAAAGGGATGGCACACACCTCTGGATTGACCGGAGTTGACGGCCATTCACTACGGCTTCCAAAAACTCTGGATTAGCCCCAGTGTCTCCATATGTCAATTGTCCCATCAGGGATTACAGTAAAGACGCTGCAAAATTTCCAAATCATTTAAATTATTATTAAAATGTTGGCTATAAAATGACTACGCACATAGCTACATTAATATTTTCTTATAACTAAAAATTGTCATTTGTACATCGTGTTCCCATGTGCAAGTAAATAGACTCATGTAAAGTTTACTGTTGACAGAAGAGATTGCACCCTGCATGGTATTGCACTGAATCAATTCTTATTTCTTTCAACATCATGTTGTGGCAGATAAAGTAAAGCAAGCACAGCTTGACAGATGAAACCAATTTAAAGAACAACTTTTATTCCTGCTATGTAGAATGATATAATTTCATCTGTACTGGTGATAAGACTCTATCACAACATAGCTATCATCTTACACTTGAAAAGTAGAACATATATAATACAGGACAAAAACTACCGCAGCTAATTATCTTATTTGACACCTCCTCAGAATAAAAATGCATGTAATTCCACTTGTGTGCTTTCTCTCAAATTCTACATAATCCCAAAAATTTCTGTTTTGGCTATTAACAATTTTTTTGCCTCTTTCTGACCATCCAGTTCAATTTTTATTTAACAATACTTATTTAAGACCAGTTCCAGAATTGCACTTACACTTTTATTTGGGTGCAACTGTAGACATGAGAAAAACCATAGAGGGGTGCAAATTAATTTTAACTGTTGAATGCAGAGAACACACTTTCCTTTACACATAGAACTCACAAACTGAATAGTTTTTTGTTTCATTTGTAAATTGGGGTTGAGCTTTGGAACTTTTTAAACTCTATTTCTGTTTTCATAATATAAATTGCTTCCCTTCCGTTTAATGGTTGGGTCTTGTCAAGGTCTACACTTGCACCTACATTACCCTTACACCCAAACCCAGAATAAGTCCCAAATTGTTATATCTTAGAAGGAAGGCTATTCTTTTTATCACTACCTTATAGTAATGTCATTAGTAGTAGTAATGTTTTATGCACATTTTCTCTAAACGTACCAGGGCTGAGCCAAAGTTTGGACTAAGGGCAAAACCAAACACTGAACTGCAGGGGAAAGCAAGTATAAACTATGGAAACACAGGTGGGCGTATAACACCATATACACCCCCGTTCGAGCCCTGGTGCTTCTGCAGTCCAGTATTTATTGATAAAAAGAAAGCTTTTCTCAATAGTCACAATAGCAGCATAGCTGCATGCTCATTTATCAAGTCATTGGAGCAGGTTTTAAAAAATATATTACATTCACCAATTGCAGGAAACCAGAAGCTTTAAATACTGAAAGAAACCTAACCATGAGAACATTTACTATATCCCTCAAAAATCCTGGTACAAAAGCGAAATGTGTAGGATTAAAGTCCCATGAGACAGAGGCCCCAGCAGCATCCAGTCATAGGAGGAAAATGCTGAAACAGTGCTATCAGCAGAAGTAAGGTCGCGGGAGTGCACGCCCCAGAGCTTCTGCTGCCTGACATATGCCCGCACTGCCGCCAAGCCTAAGAAGTCTGCCGCATCGCTCCGAACAGTGAGTCATATAATTTGTGCCTCCAAACCATATTGCTGAGCCTTTAAATAAAAAACATCAGAAGGCCTCCTAACTGTGGAGACAGTGTTGGAACTGTATAACGGACGAATGTATAAGTAGAGTGGATAGAGAGTCTAGCTGTGTATCCCAACAATTCTATCACATAAGGAACTGATATAACCATTATCTTTGGTCTTTTAAACTTCACCTTACCTATATGGTGATGCAAGTACAAGTTCATTAGAATTTGGGTACTGAATTGGAGCAGTTTTTTAGACTCTTGGTTTTGGACTCAAACTATGGACTTTCGTCTTTGATAAATGCTATATTGTTTACTGCTTTTTCTTTCTTGCTGTACAAATAAAGTTATTTTAATATTAACAGAATGTACTGCACTGATGTGTACTGTATGTGCACCCAGAAGGGAAGCTCTATGCAGAAGTCCCGTAGTGTCATCCCAGCAAACCCTATATTTTTCCACTTTTCTCTAGTGCAACACTGAGCGTTTTTTTTCCAGTTTAAGGTCTATTAAAACACAACGGCCTAAATTTACTAAGCGGTGAGATTGCAGTGAGATTGAAAAGTGGGGATGTCATAGCAACCATTCAGATTCACATTCTCCAGTGTGTAAAATGAAACTGAGAGCTTGAATCTGATTGGTTGCTATGGGCAACATCCCCAATTTCCAATCTCACTGCAATCTCACGGTTTAGTAAATATACCCCAAAGTGTTTTATTGCAACTGTACACAGAGAGCACAGTATAACCTATATAAGTATGTAAAGTGAATCTCAGAGCTTGAATCCGATTGGTTGATATGGGCAACTTCCATACTTTTCAATCCCACAGTTTAGTAAATTTAGGCACAGGGCATAAATTTACTAAGCAGGGTGACTGCAGTGAGATTTTCAATTTCACTGCAATCTCACTGCTTAATAAATATACACCCTTGATTGGTTGCTATGGGAAACATCCCGACTTTTCAATCTCCCTGCTTAGTAAGTTTAGGCCCAAGTATGTCCATATTGGAACAAGAATATCGACTATTTATGGCTTCTAACAAAGATCTAGGCTGGCATCTCGCTGCTGTATGCACCACAAAATGTATGACACGTTTTTATTTATTTATTAGTTTTATAACCACCAATTATTATTATTATTATTATTCTGTACAATACACAGTGTTATTCCCTCCCCCAAAAAATAAAGCACATGAATGGAAATATTTTCTTTGCTTCAATTGTGTTCAAATTTAGCATCAAGCACAGAATATATAGAATTCATTTTATTTTCATAAGCCTGCACCGTTGATAAAAGATTCTGATCTTATAAAAGCATTGTGTCTGACAACATACACACACTAGACACCGACAAAATAACGTAACCAAATGAAAAGACTCATTGCGTATGGGACAATATAAAATCAGCCTTTTCCCTGAGTGCAGTGTTTAATACACAGAAGAAGCTACTGTTCAAAGTGACAATAACTATTTTTCATGTGTTCTCCTTTATTCTATCTGGATGCTGTGTTGTGTAAATGAGATGCTTTGATATGACCCAAAAACAATCATATTGAAGTAACAAATACATTTAGAAGCTATTTATCTCAAGGTTATTTTGCTTTGTAACAAAACTTAACTTATTTAATGCTAGGCTTCTTAATGTAAAAACCTATAGCATTTTTTACAACCAAGCATTGAACTGCAGGGGGAGGCAAGTGTAAAAACTGATAACAAAATAATTACTGAAAGGTAAACTTTCTTAGCTGAACTCTAATTTACAAATTAAATATTACACTATGCAGCTTGTAAGTTCTGTGGGGCTGATTCAGACTGGCGGAGATGCAGATTTTTTCTGATCTGCGCATGTGCCGCACCACGGCCACCAGAAACCCTGAATCAGCGCCTGTGTGCAAAAGAAAAGTGCTTTCTCTTTTTGAAATTTTAATTTAGATGCACCCCTCACATTGCATAATGGTTTTTCTCAGGTCTATACTTGAAACTAAGAAAGGTGTACGTGCAACACTGGATCAACCCCACCATCTCTACTGGTGACAAGTGGAACAGTGTTTTGGGAAACCTGCATAACTGCAAAGGGAAAGGGTTGATATATTAGATTTAATATGGGTAATAAGGTAATTACCCAATTAAAGCATGTATGTAAGAGCTGTTTATGCATGTAAGTATATTAATTATAGTCAGTAATAAAACGTATATGCTTCTGTCAACAGGGGCTGATCCAGAGTTTTAGCGCAGACAAAGGGCAAATGGCAAAAACTGCTACTCTGAATCATGTTGACATTTTTTAATTGAATGCATATAAGAAATTCACAATTGTTTGGATAAGTATTTTTTCTATTTGTTTGGTGTTCCTCATTTCTAATATGTTTTTGGTTGTTATTTTGTGTTCTATGTCTTGTGTTTTTTGTTTGTTATTTTTGTTTTTTTGGGGTGTTTATCTTGATAAACTCACTTGGCATTATGCTTTATTTCTGTTTTACATGTGTTATTTTTTAACATACACATATATATGTACCTTGTTTGTTAAGTAAACAAACACTCAAAAAAACTACTTTTTTGGTATCTCAAACTTTATATTTTCAAAAAAATGTATTAACACACAAACCAAACATCAAATAAAATAATAAAGAAAAATCATAGTTCATTACGTAGTAAAATTAAAATTTGGCCTAAATTATTTTCTTCTTGGGCCATGGCCATGGTACTATTGATGGCCCTTATTAAATATTGTATTTGCCACCTTCAACACTCCGCAGACATTCTTTGCGGCTCTTGTGGTATTTGTCTTGTAACATAAAAAAAAACAACACTGGGTTTTTTAGCTCCAGCTAAACATATATTTGCATTGGTATATTTCACTTTCAGAGGAAATCACAAAACCATCTACCTTGCCACATTGTTGTAGCCATTATAGCCTCCTCCCCAGATTTTACTTTGCCTCCTAAGCTGCCTTCGTATTTGGGCATGAGTTTTGAAATTGTGTGCCTTCTCCCATATTTCAGACCTCGGTTTAGCCTTTGGGCCCTTTATTTATCGGCTACTGAGCACTTTTATGTCAAATATCTAGTGTGGTTTTCCTCCTGTTTTTACTTATTTGTTTTAATTGTTATAATAAATATTATTTGGATATGATAAAATATCATAGCACTCTACTTGGAGCGTAATAACCATAGCAGGGAATTACCCAGGGACCCACCGGAGACACACACAAGACACAACAGTTGGAGACGACGTTGGAGACTAACAAGTTTATTCTTTGTAGTGCAATTGAAAGCGTGGTCAGTACATATATTGGACAAACTACACTATATTTTCCTTTTCCTTTGTCCTCTATACGCCACTTTGGAGTTCCTGAGTGATGAGAAGACATCCAAGAGGCGAATGGGAGTACCCTGTACAAAGCTGGGGGATGGAATTTAAAACTTACCCATTACAAATACACTTCTTTTTGGAGCATACGTTACAGAAGTCCAGTGTAAAGATTAAGACTTTGATTAAGACTTATATGGGACAATAACAGGACAGGCTGTCTACGGTTAATGTACAAAGAACGTTTTAATCACTTTTGTGGTAATATGCATATTAATGTATGTATATACCAAGCCTCCAATTGAAGCACATCAGGAACCCTAGGAAGAAACTGCAAGACCATTGTGGTCATCAACACCACCAACATCCCAAGACAGACCTGAGCACACACCACCAGCTGGCCAAAAGCCCACAAGTGTTCCAGGAAGGCCTGGACATAATGCCTCTCACCAATATGGAAATCCATCTTGCTGAGGAAAACCTTTTGTTTGATCACACATGTGTACATGTCAATACTGTATGCTTCAGTTAACTGTTTTATATATATATATATATATATATATATATATATATATATATATATATATATATATATATTGCAACACCCAGCCATAAATTCCTGTTGGGAAGTGATATCAAGCCTGGTTGTACATCAGTCCATGTTTTGTCTGTTATCTGGGTCAGGTATAGCGTTGCAATTGTTTAATAATAAATTTAAGTCCCCATAATAGAATTAAAGTTCTGGTGCAATATATTAATTCAGGATGTGCTGTCTTCTGCTTAACGTCATAGGTATGACTGGCAGCCTTTATTTGATCACAAATATGTATAATTGCAAAATGAAGGCATATCTAGGGGTGACTGCTCACCAAATAACCCAGATGGTGAACCATATCATCACCTTACCCCCATCCTCAACCTTACCTCTATCCTCAACTTTACTCCATCCTCAACCTTACCTCTATCCTCAACTTTACTCCATCCTCAACCTTACCTCTATCCTCAACCTTACTCCATCCTCAACCTTACTCCCAATCCCAACCTTACCTCCATCCTCAACCTTACTCTCAGTGCCAACCTTACCTTCATCCTCAACCTTATCCCCATCCTCAACCTTACCCCCATCCTTAATCTTACCCCCATCCTCAATCTTACCCCATCCTTTACCTTACCCACAGCCCCTTCCAGACTTCCAGCTCCTACCTTACCCCTTGCTACAACCACACCCCCAGCAAGAACTGCATGTATATGGCAGCAACCTTGCCATGTGTTTGCATGCTCAGTGCAAAAAAACTTCACTACGCTGGATCAGCCCATAGTCTCAATAAAAGTCCTGGGAGAGGACTTTGAGTTGGAGGGATGTATAGGATTCTGCTTAATTCTGGTAACCAATTATTGTGACAGCTAACTGTGATGTAGAATGTAATTATAGTGTTAGGGTTGACGATCATGACAGGCGCAATTCATAGCTGCTGCGATCGTCTGCCAACACCCCATCTGACAGTACAACCAGGAACTCTATCTTCATTGGTTGGTCAGGGATCACCTGTCCTGGCTATCTATCAGCCAGGTCACCGCCTCTCCTCCTCCTCCTCCTGCTTGGGGCACAGCTTATTGTTTACCCGGCTGTCTCCTTGGCAGTCGGGGAAGAACCTATCAGGGGAAGGAGGGCTGGCCCAACTGTAGCCAGCTGATTGGTTAGCCCTCTCATAAACAGACCAGCAAGTGAGGCATTCCTCACTTGCCGGTTATAGCGTCCTGCTGCCATTGCCTGTTGCATTGTCCTGTGGTTCGCTCCTTGTGCTCTGCTATTGTAGCTCTGCTCTCCAGCTCTCTCCCTCTTCAGCCCTGCTCTCCAGCTCTCGCCCTCTGTTTCTCTCTCCCTCTCCCTCTCTCCCTCTCTCTCTCTCTCTCTCTCACCGGCCCCGCAGGTCTATTGCTTCTTCTGTGCACCTGTACCATCTGTGCTATATTTTCCCCTCCTGGCTAGTGGGCTTTCCATCTCTCACTAGTCAGCTGCGTGGTGTTGCTCCTCCCACTTGGAGGGGGTTCCCCTTCTGGGAATTTCCTCTTAGTGTGGTTTGTGGTCAGTTCTTCTGTCCAGTCCACTATCTGTTGTGTGTTCATCAGTCCTGTCTGTCCTTCCACCTACCTTTTCAGCCCTGGTTCAGTGACCACTATCCAGGACCGTGACCTGCCGTGGGACCCTTGCTCATCATTAGGGGCAGGAATGAAGTCCAGTCCCTGGTTAGACTTCGCACCTGGCTCTAGTGGCTTCCTATGCCTTGGCTTCTCTGTCTGTGGCGGCACACTAGTACTATCACCCACCACTACAGGGGTGGTCCTAACATATAGATCTGGTTTTCACCAGAGACACTAATGGGGACAGGCTTGGTGGTTGGCCTAGATCACATCTAACATGGATGTATGTAATGAGTACCAAGAAAATTGAACTGGGATGCCGCAGAACAAACATTCTGTGGCGCCCTAATACGAGCGTCGCGGCACCCCAGGGAGTCTAGGCACACAGTCTGAGAATCACTGCTCTAACTGATTGTTCCAGAGTTCCAAAGATTGGGAGTAAGTGAGATATTAGGAATTGGAATAGAATGAGGGTGAGAATATTAATTGCACTAAATGCTGTAAAATGGTCATGGTAGACCTCAAAATGAGAATTACTATGGAAAATGTTTATTATTTTTCAATAGGGCAAATACTATTGGACCCATTTCGTAACACATAGAAAAATAACCATTCAATTGAATAGTAGTGCTTAAAATCATTATGTCCACTATTTTTACTTTGATCCACAATGTACTCCAAATGTTAAACACATTTTAAGAATTAAAAATGTCACCATAGGGATAAAATCTACATAAAGAAAATGGAAATATTTTGCCCATAGATGTTTCTACAGTTTTTGATATTTACTTTCTTTATACTTCATGTTTCTCAGAAGTTTGTAAAAAAAAAAGGCATCTATTAACACAGCTGTTACCCACTTTGGCAGGCTGTCTAAGTTAGTCTCTTTAAAATATATAGATGATAGATCAAGCAATGTACAAAACATATGCAACTGAGACACTTAAAAATGCATTTCAGTAATGCTTGCCCTGCCATATAATTGCTTTCACACACAATGAAAAAACTCAAATCAGGAGCTGTGCTGTGAATAAAAGTTTCTGAGTTTATTATAGCTAAATAGAAACACACACAGGGATAAATGAAAGGAAATATGTATTATTCTGCATCTCTATTCAATAGAAATTAAAGGCCGATTAAAAAGCGTTTATCTCAGTGCCAATTCCAGGGAATGTCTTTTTGACATTAAATGTTGTCCGGCATTAGAAAAATACTTTTAAATGCAGCTGTTTGAAGCATATACTGACAATGAAAATTAAGTAAAGTGAAGTGTTCAGGTTTGTTTGAAGTACTGAAAAGTAAATGCATGAAACAACAGAATATGCTAATCCTATTATACACTCTATCGACAAGGACATTTCCTTCTAGAAGTTCTACACCAAATATAGGCAAGTCTTACAAATCATCTGCATAGTAAGGCACTATTCTAGTTCCTGAAGTTCATTATCATAATGATGGACCGGATCCTAACCAAGCAATTGCAGAGTTTGGTTTATTAATATTGCGGTGACCTGCACTAATCAAATCTGTATTGGGGGGATATCTAGAGGAATCTGCAAATGGATTAAATGCAGAGTGGTGCGAAAGTCTGGATAGTAGCCGGCTCTTACTGTACTATTTACATCTCTCCCCCCCATGCGTACAATGTGTACACTCTACCCACTTTATACAATGTAAACACACCGCCTTACCTTTACAGAGGTATTCTATGCAGGCATAATGCTATCGGCCGAGTCGGATTTATGACGTCGGATCTTGCAAGAGAGCCATTTTTTTTTCTCCCTTCTCCTTCCATCGGACGCTGCGGATGCTGCGGACCCTGAGAAAGGTAAGAAGGTGTACATGTGGTGGGGGAAGGCTGACATGAAGGTGGACATGGGGGGAGGCTGGCAGGATGGTGGACATGAGGGTGAAGGCTGGCATAAAGGTGGAAATGGGGGGAGAGACTGGCATAAAGGTGGACATGGGGGGTGAACGCTGGCATAAAGGTGGACATGGGGGAGAGGCTGGCATAAAGGTGGACATGGGGCGGTGAAGGCTGGCATAAAGGTGGACATGGGGGAAGGCTGGCATGGAGGTGGACATGATGGGAA
>JABWIB010000733.1:28952-45705 GCA_016617825.1 Platyplectrum ornatum | reverse complement strand
CTAATGTAATTGAGGTCTATAATACTTTAGGGACCAAAAAAGGCCCAAATTCTGCGGTTTTAGCCATTTTTAGCATTTTTGCAAAAAAAAATCCAGAACCAAAACCCACAAGGGCGGTTTTGGCAAAACACATCCAGATCCAAAACACGACGGGAGATCCAGATCCAAAACCAAAACCCCCAAAAATGCCTGGCGCACATCACTAGTGGACATTACAGATTTTGTGAGTTTAACACCATTTTTTTGCCAAGTGTCATTGAAATGGTTAGTTCTATTATTTGTTTGGATGCTGATTTTAATTGGGTGATTTGCTGCAGACAATCTTGGGACCTGAACCACCATAATTGAATTAAGACCAAAGTGCAGGGGGCTGAACACCCAACCTCTGGATCGCATGGACTGTGTGGCCACATGCTAGATTAGGTCCAAAGGCACACAGTACTTCAGCACAGTGAGTGGTTTATTAGGATAAATACAAAAAAAACAATCAAATAAAATAATTCACATCCTAATACATGTCAGTGTTCCTGAATACCTGGTTAGCAACTAGCATGCCATACAAACNAAAATAAAACACAGGCCAGCAAACAGTGTTTATGTTTCTTTTAGTTGAGGACCTGATCCACAGTTTCAGCACGTGCAAGATGGAAATGGACTGAAGCAAATAATGCATACATGATGCATAAATGCATACTTTTGAATGATGTATGTGCCTTTTTTGTCTTATGCTTTAATTGAATATATATTACTGTATAAAACTTTTTCCATAAAACATTGTTTTCCTTTAACAAGCCATCGGCAGGCAGAGAAGAGACTGGAGTCGAAATATATATTTAACAGAGAGGCTTGCTCTCTTATGAGGCTGTAACTCAATACTGGATCTATGCTGGGACTGGATTGGATCAACAGTGCTGTACAGGCTGGGACTAACCAGTTTTGGGCTTAAATTTACTAATCTGCAGGACTGGAAAAATGGAAAAGGAGGCTTCTTCCAATATTACATATTCTCCTCTTACAGAGTAATGTAATGTAATGTAATGTATGAGTAATGTATATCCTTTTGTTTGGGAAACTGAACATTAAGAATGACCTAATAATACTGTGTATACCACACCCTTTATATAAAAGCAATTTTAATACTTCTTTATTCATGGTTTTATTCATTCACAAAACTGCCATTTAATATAGGCACAGACACGGTATTATACAAAAAAGAGAAAGTACAAAAGGATTGGCACAGCAGTGAAGAATGCCTTTAAATCACTGCATTTTTGATGTTATGGCCATACACAGAATAAAATCCCTTTCTCTCTAGTTTAGGAGGGCCAGGGGTTAAAATTTAGTTGATGGGGGTTAATCTCCCATGTTGGGGGCGTGACATAGGATTGTCACTTCAATTTGGATGTTCTACTAGTACAAGTCTGGCCAACCTGCAGGTCTCTAGCCAGCTGCTGTAAAACTACGAGTCCCAGTCTGTTCTGGTGTGAGGGCGTGGACAAGTGACCTCTCCAAATATGTGAGGTCATCAGGGTTTAGCCCTCTTTTCTTCATTAAATTTATTTTCTCTCCCTCCCTGATCAAACTGGTGAAATAACGCATTTCTAAGATCTGCAATGACATATTACAGCTAAATAACATATTTCGATTTTGAAGGATTTTCTTGTAGCTAAGTAAATATATAAATATTGGCTTGATCCTCATTAACTGGGATGTTCTAATGTAATGCTGATCATACATCAATTTTCATGCATGGGGCATAACTTCTGCAGAGGGAGTGCATTAAAAAGATCATGGGGTATATTTACTAAGCGGCGAGATTGCAGTGAGATTGGAAAGAGGGGATGTTGCCCATAGCAGCCAATTAGATTCAAGCTCTCAGTTTCATTTTACACACTGGAGAATATAAACTCGATTCTGATTGGTTGCTATCGGCAACATGCCCACTTTTCAATCTCACTGCAATCACGCCACTTAGTAAATATACCCCCATAACTTATACCCTGCTCCGGGTCATGTTTGGAAGAGCCTGGTAAAGGCACTGTGTGAATGGGCCTGTTAACCCAGGATTTTGACAAGGGAATAAAGCAGGAATATTATCGTGTCACATTTTAGACGACCAACTCAGGTCACCTGAAGTGTGAACAGGCGAACCCAGGTTTTGTACAGATTAAAATAGTAAAAAGGTTCCCGTGTCCATGAAGCAGTCTGAACAGGTCATCAGACGTCAGATTGTGAAGAGACACGGCAATATTGCTGTCTCTGCAATGTGAACGTGGTTTTAGGAACAAAAATGTGTGAATCCTTGATAAAAACCCTATTAAATGAGGATCTGGCAATAAGTGTTATGAATATAATTCTATATTCAATTATTATTTGGGAAAGTGCAAGTAATATTGTATGTCGATGAACACTATAAAAAACATTTGAACACAACACTTTATCAATTCTATTCCTTTCATCACCAAAAATCCCAGCCATTAATTCCTTTTTACTAGCTATGATACAAAAAGTGTATTTGCCGTTGTAAATTGCAGAGCTTATCTCAGATCTCTTGTTTGCTTATAAAGTTCTGTATTCCATTCCACAAATGAAGTGTTGCCATATTTAATCAGTACCATTTGCGAGATTAATGAGATAAGAGGCAGGAGCTTAACACAAGGCGGTTATGTCTGATGTGACTCAGATTGCCATCTCCAAATTTCATCACATCTTTTCATTTGGAGGGTTGAAAACGCGTTAGATTGTTCCCAAGCAGAATATTTTTAAATGAAGCCTTTGAGGAGAGGAGATCTTTCAGATATCTCAGTGATGTGAATAATGGCACCTACTGAATTACATATTCACCGTGTAACATACATTTCAGCACCTTTTTTCTATGGGAAACTTAATAAACTGGTTTCTTATTATTAAAGTCTCATGTTGGGTGTCTAGTAACACACTATATGATGGCAAATGTAGGATAAAACACAGGTGGAAAGACAGCTCTTTGTATTAAAGGTTAGGTAACAAAAGACATTCTCTTGTTTCATAGGACTTTTATTCAGAAAAGAAATAGATAGCTACAAATGTATTTTATCATATTAAAAAAAAAAGCATGTTCATAACCAGATGGAAGGTAATATAAACGTCTCTGCCAGGTTAATTACAAAAAAAGGTTAGGATTGGATTCGGGACTCAGCAGCTGTAGGGATCTGCATGCTGTCTTTAATTTTTGGTTTACTCTTTCACCACTTCTGCGGGTATATTTACTAAGCAGCGAGATTGCAGTGAGATTGAAAAGTGGGGATGTTTCCCATGGCAACCAAGTTCACATTCTCCAGTGTGTAAAATGAAATTGAGAGCTTGAATCTGATTGGTTGCTATGGGCAACATCCCCACTTTTCAATCTCACTGCAATCTCGCCGCTTAGTAAATGCACCCCCTGATGGGAGGCTATTCCCCTTATGAATTAATTTTTTTTCCTGCTTACACACCATTACTATACATGTTTTCATGTCATTGAGGGCATGGCTATGCCCCCTTGAATTCATACCTAGCAAGTTTAAAGCACATGTACAGAAACAATGTGAATGAATATCAGTCTAATTCAAATCCATTCTGTATATCAGTACAAACTGGAAGTTGTCAAGTACTTGTGTGCTATATACATATATCTACATACAATTTGTACCCATTTCATTATTTCTAACAGGGGAGTAACTAGAACTTTGCGGCCTCATAGCTAAATTTCTAATGGGCCCCTNCCGACTCAGGTGTCTGTTATAATATTTACGTCGGCACTAATATTTCCCCTCACATTTAACTTACACATAAACCTTACATTTTTATAGAAGCCTAGTGTATGTATAGTTGCTAGACCATGCTCAAGCATAGCAACATCTATGGGATTCTCTTCAACAGTTAAACAGCTAAACTTGCACAGTTTGACATAAAAGACAAATATGACATATGACAAAAGAACTGGTTTGTGCAATTATTATTAAAAATATACATATGTCTGAATAATGGCTAAAGCAGTCACCCCTATATTACAGCACTCAGAAGAACTAACCTCTGCTTGACAATGGATGACATTATGATGTCTAGCCTGGATTGTGTTCCTGAATATACTATATGTCAGTATAACTTAAATTTATAGAAAAGTGGACATAGTCATGTCTAATCATGGGTGCTCCTGATCCATTCATTCCCCTCCTGGTGTAGAAAAATACATCCTCACCTAACAATCTCTCCCAACAAGTAATCAACCCCAGACACCTTAGATATTATTATTATCTGTCTCTGTCTGGACTACCCCAACTTCTTTTCTCCTCTCACTGTTCCATTCTCATTGCTCTCCTACTATTCTTTCTATGAATGTCTGCACTCTTCCTGTTTTGGAGAACTAATTTCTTGGATGTAAAACGTCTATTACTTAAGCTGGCCATACACTATAAGATAAATTTTAAGATAAAATCTAAAGATTTTTTCAAGAGTGGGTAAAACCATGGTGAATTGCAGGGGAGGTAAAATTAATGTCAGTGTTTGCATTCAGAGAGAATACTTTTTTGTTGCATGTTGAACACAGATACTGACCAGTGTTACTGTTACACTGTTATTATACTTGTGCTGGAAACATCATCTCTCACCTGTAATACTGATTGCAATAAATTCAATTTGCCTCCCCTGAAATTCAACATGGTTTTGCCCACTCTTGAAAAATCTTTTGATTGAAACCAGGGCTCGAAGTGAGCCGGTATACGCCGGTATGGTATACCGGCACTTCTTCCGATAAGCCACGCCCCCTTTTCTAAGCCACGCCCCCTCAACATTGGAGGGGGGACTTTAGTTTAAAAAAAATCGCGGGTCTGGAGGGGGCGGGGCTTATGTAAGGGGGCGGGGCTTAGCGTCATACCGCCACTAATCAATCCCCACTTCGAGCCCTGATTGAAACAATTTATCTTATAGTGTATGGCCATCTTTACAAACTGGAAAACCAACTATAGAACATTCTTGGTATAAAGGATGCATGTACCAAGTTTAATCTTTAAACAAACCATATTATATGTACATGTTTGTGGTCTTTTATAAATAATGCTAAAAAAGTAAATTTGGCAAGTGACCACTTTTCCTTTTCCAAAGTTGAGCCCATACCTTTCTTTAATTTTTGTCTTGTACTTAAACAATTATTGCGTCTTTTGGAATTGTACTTTTCTTTGCAGAAGTCCAAATACAGCATTTTGCAATTGCAAAGATCGCAGAAATGAATAATATAATGCGCATTTGCTACTTCTCGCCCCCTTGGTAAATAGAATATTTTATGACCTAAACAAATCCAAATACAATAATTAATACCTAAGCTATTTTTTTATAGCTATTCCTACCCATGCTTAAATATTGCACACTGTTTTGTAGATAACAATAGATATCCAAACAATGGCAATAAACGCCCGTATGCATCATGGCCAGTAGGTGGCAGCAATATTCTTAACAATGAAAACACAAGTGACAAGCCGGGTCCATTGGGTTGGCAGTAAATGGAAGAGATTGTGATGGTTTATTAGGCTTTGTTGGCAGTTCAGCTTAGGTCTCTTCTGAAATGTCAGTGTGTTTCATGAAAGAAATGCATGTTACATTTATTAGTATTTTAGCATTTAACTGGTATACTCCTAAGTCCTATCTTTCTCTATCCGCACCAAATAGTGTGCCCAGGGCATAAATTAGAGACAGTTTCCTGGAAGACCCGGCATTCTATTCATAGGTTGATTGTCAATCAGTGCTTATATAGACGTGTTTGCCTGTACAGGTGTGAGAAGGACTATTCAGCAATAAGACGCAGCAGCTCAGCTGTTCCCTTTGCATTGTTTCCTAATAAGAGTTTAGTCTCGCATGTATGCCACAAATATGAAAATTAATTACATTTCAAATTGATATTTTTCTTTATTATGTTAAGTTACTGGAAGAGCAAAAAATAAAGGAATGTAGTGTATTATTACTCAAACTTCAAAATATATAAAGAGAACATTGTTAAACAATTATAGGTACATTGCACATGGTTTAATGTATTTTACAGCCGACCCACTAGTGATATCTTGGTATTAACCCATTCCTAGCAGCAGATGTTTAAAAGGCATCTTATGGTGGTCACCTGGTAAGATAAACAGTGCACAACTTCTGAAATGTCTTGCCACTATGACACACTTGAGAAACCATTACCAAGCTTATGCTACATAATATCACCAGATCATATAAGTAATGAGCTAGCCTTTACATGAAGGGACTTAACGTGAGTGAAGCAAACTAAGCTTGCGTATGTATATAAAAGTGCAGTGGGTTCAATATACTTCAGGGTTGCCTTCTCTCTCAGAACTTCCAGGAGACTCCCATGTTTCAAATCTCCTGGGACTCAGGTTGAGACAGTGATTTAATGACATCACACCTGTCTATTCATAGCAATTGTATGGGATACTTTGGATTTATTGGATTTCTCGTCTACCCGTATGCTGCTGACTCAGCTATAATCTACTATAATCTAATGTGGATAAAATCTGTCCATAAATGCTCCTTTCCCTTCATTATATAACCATATTCTTTCTCCTCTCCCTCTTAACAATTTGTTTATCATCTTTCTCTTTTCCTCTTTGTCTCATCTCCCCTTCCCAACTTTAAGACCACATTGTGACTCCGCAATTTTGGTTGGACAGATTTACAGTAAATTATGAAGAAATTGGGTTGGGTGATGTGCAGATGTGTGGTACGGCAAATTGGGATTAGTTAGTTCTAAATATATTAAAATTATGTTTCTTCTCTGCACATATGAGTATTTACCGTGATTTAACACATGTTGCTAACATGTAAAAACTTAGACTTTGCAATGCTACTACCTATGGGCCAGAACCTGACTTAAGTAAAATTATTTTTCAATGAACCGAACGCTGATTTTGCTTATCTAAGAGTTCTTAGATAAGCAACTCTAAGCAGTTCTTAGATTCCCCTGGCTATGGAGGAGACAACTCCCCCTATACAGAATCGGCCATCAGGACCCACCTTAAATCTCCTACACCACTTTTGCGTAAATGAAAGGCACTGCAGTAGTCAGGATTGAAGGTAAGTACTGAAGCTACCATTACTGTACAATAATGATCTATCCCACCGCACGTACAGCCAATATCCGAACCTAGACAGCGGTAAGCGGCGATCATGTTATTAACGTGTAGAGAACAACACTTTTTTTTTACTAAATTTAAGCAATGCATTAAATGAATTTTTGTTCTCTGCACATATGAATAATTATTTGAATATGTTATTAATGTGCTAAAATGTAACAGTACATGCTAACATGTAATAGCATGAAAAGTAAATTCAATTATTAAAATTTAATAAAATAAAATTATTATTCTATTATTTTAACATATGTTGCTATATGTAAAAAACTAATTAGACTCTGAAATGCTTCTTCCTATGTTATTAACTATGTGCAGACAAAAATGATTTTAATAAATGTATATATATATATAAATATATATATTATATTAAAATAATTTTTGTTCTCTGCATATGTTAATAATTATTTTAACACATGTTGTTAATGTGCTAATATGTAAAAATCTGCTACAAATTAAATTAAAGTTTGCAATGCTCTTACTTATGGTATTAACATGTGCAGGGAACAAAAAAATCTATTAATATATTTACTACTAACTAATCCCAATGTGCCAACCACACATATGCACATCACCCACCAAAATATCTCCATCATTTACCCCTCTCCATCCTCCCCTCTGAGAATGTGCAGCTTCATCTTCTCAATCCCTCCATATTTTATGAATCCTTTCCATATTCTAGCCTTTACCTGATATTCGCACCTATCTTCTATATAAGATAATCTTCTCTCTCCTCTCAGTGTCAGCCATTCCACTAGTCATGACGTCACTTCGATGAAGTTTTAGCCAACAGACACAGATGAATCTGAAGTAAGACTTGCAGACAGCACCACCGGTTTTAAGTGAAATCGCTGCGACTCCTTTAGCTACACCACTGGTAATAAAAATAAAATATGTTTTTCAAATTATATAACAAAACCTTACATATCTGTCACATAGTAAATCATTCTGTGATTCTTGTGGGCTTCCAGGCGTGATTATATGTTTAATGTGCAATATTACAAATGAAAGGGCACCAATACTATTTTGCTGCAGAGTAATCTAACCCTCGGAACTACCATTTAATTTTGAAAGATTTACATATTGCAAATGCACTTTTCTATAACCCTGCTTAAATGTTTATTACATATGTCTAAATGTTCTTTTGATCCCACTTTTATGATTATCTGTGAAATGTAAATCAGATGAATTATAGTGACTTTTATATTGTGATTTAATTCGGTGTTTTTCAATGATTTCAATTCAAGGTATAATCTTTGAAATGTTCTCTTTATCAAGGAGCACATTGTTGTTGATGTTCTTAAATTACCACATAGAAGCATGTCACTCTATTGTTAGTGATTTGATGTGCTCTGACCTTCTACTCCAGTATTAATGTAGATTAATACTGGATTAATGTAAAATTGGAAAGAAAAAAAAGAGCTACTATTTAATTATCACCTCAGCTCACTTACTCTCTCTCTCTCGCTCACTTACTCACTCACTCACTCACTTACTCTCTCTCTATCTCTCGCTCACTTACTCACTCACTCACTCACACTTCTACATCAGTGGTGCACCGACCAGGAAGTAGTCCACTACATTAACCATTATAGAAATACACCAAGGGCACCGACTCTACTGGAATCTCCAAGAGACTCCAGGATTTCGGCCAGTTCTCTCGGTATTCCAGGAGAGTCTGCGGGACCTGGGCTGAAAAGTGATTTAATGTAAACCACTGCCTCAGCCCCGATTGCTACTATGAAAGGGCAGGGCTTGATGACATCACTTTGCCCATTCATAGCAAATGTATGTGGTTTCTATGGGGCAGAAGCTCCTCTGTTCCACCCTTATGCTGACCTTTCGCACCTAAAAGTCGTCGAGCCTGAAATATACAACATCAAAAAGAAATAGACTTATTATCAGCTTATCAAAAATATAATTAATGGCTTACTTGTGAGTCATATAAAAACACTAGTGTTTTACATGGAGCACACCGTAAAATGTATTAGATATAATAAAATAGCTGTTTTTCTGTTCTGTACTTTACATGTGCAAATAAAATAGAAAACTCGCGTAATTTAAGGCACATATTTTTGCCTAACTTTGATATTGTTTAACCTGCCTCAATGTCATCCATATCCTCAGACACCTATGTACAGTAATGAGGTCAGTCATTTTAGCTGTGCTTACTGAAGTGGCAGCATCTACTAGCAACACCTGCTATTGTTAGCCTAAAGATAGGAACAAGACACAGGACAATTTTTCCTTGCTTTTCCGACAACTGAGTGTACGAAGGGTGCAAAGGATTGTTTTACAAACCAGCTAGTTCTTTTTTTTATTTACCCATACCACTCAACTATGTAAGAAAGTTTAATACATACCATGTCACATGATCCTGTAAACTTTTTATGTATATAATAATAATAATAATAATCATGTTTAAATGACAGACACAACCGCACTCAATTATAGTTAATCTTCTATCAGCATTGCTAGTGCAGAGGTGTAGGTGTAGATTTAAAATGCAGGGGGTGGTGGGGTGCTTTCTTTAAGAGGTTTTGCAGCATAGCNCTGACTGCCACATCAATTGATCACTTCATAGTGAGAATTTCTAGCTCACTTATGTTGATAACATAGAACGTATGCACACAAAGATAAATGTAGAAGTGGTACTGATGCTATATTCTGTCATAATTTACAACTCAACAGTTGTACTGGGAAATAACAAATTACTATTAGAATACTCAAAATAGGATACTTAATTGAAGTACTTACTCAGAATTAATACTAATAGAATACTTAAATGATGTTATGATGCATACATTTAAAACATAATAGCTAGTTTTAAATTTTACAAATGCACCAAATGGTGGTTGTAATTCAATGCAAGTGCATGCAACGCAAGGGTAGGCCTAAATTTACTAAGCAGGGAGACTGCAGGGAGATAGAAGAGTGAGGATGTTGCCCATAGCAACCAATCACATTCTCAAGTATGTAAAATGAAACTTGAGAAAGCTTGAATCTGATTGGTTGCTATGGGCAACATCCTCACTTTTCTATCTCCCTGCAGTCTCCCTGCTTAGTAAATTTAGGCCGTAGTCCTACACAGAACCAAAGAAGATTCCAGTAACTGAATTTTCTATTATATCTGTAAAACAAAACGCAGAAACATTAGTTANACACATTTGCAAATATATGATAAACCTCCCGCCACTAATTCACCCACAGTGGCACCCCTAGGCCTTTAAATAGTTTCTGTATGTCAGCTAATGGTCTCAGATAAGCTTTCAAATTCAAATGCGCAACATGGTAATTAGTCAGGTCAATTTATAGGGTAATCCAATGCAGGTGCATGAAAGGCAGAGTAAATTTGTTTCTGTGTTTTATCAGCTATGGTGCTATTACTATGACACATACAATTATTTTATTGTTTATAGACACACTATATATAAATATATATATATATATATATATATATATATATATGATATATATGTGATATAGTATATAACAGGGGCTTACAACTATAGCAGCGAATTTCAACTTCAGCAACCATACTTTATACCCACTCGTGTGGGAACTGCAGGTGTATAGCATGGCATTTCTGTGTCTCTTCCACCATCTATGGCTGGCCCCACACAACTAGTTTTACATTGCCAGAAATGTTTCCCCATATGTAGAAATCTGATTATTTTTTTTTATTGCATGTTAGAAAATTGAGGAATATTAATGCTGGCACCAATTATATTTCCATAAATAACAATTGAAACTGATGTAAACAAACATGATTAATCTACATTGAAAGCAATTAGTTTTCAGAACTGGTGTTAACATTCAGAACGCTGATATACATATTATTTAATTTAATTAATGACATACTTTGTCAGAGGTATTAACATCCTTTTGTATAACATTATTTTGAGGCCCTCGTTCTAGATTTGGTTTTTATAGTAAGTAAATAACACATCTCCTGAGACTATGTACAGATCTGTGCAGATATCTGAATTCGATCGAGCTGACACAGGAGGAAATCCATGCATATGAAGGTTATCCAGTATATAAATTGAAAGCTAATTTCTATATTGTAAAATGTGTCAAATTTATATCCTTCCTAGCCAGCTAGTGTTGAGCATCTCATGGGAAAAATATAACCTAAGCCTACAGACTGAGATAAAGAAAGATCACTAATAAGGACTGAGCAAAACTTACCAGTGACAGGTACAATGGCATAAAATTACGAGACTGTCAGTGACTATCTTCTTCCTTCCAACTAAATATGTACAGCTTGGAGCAGAGAAGAGAGAGGGGTGATATGATAGCAGCTTTCACATATATTACGGGATGTCACCAGGTGCAGGAGGGGGGCATTTTTCAAAGAAAGAGGTGTAGTAGAACATGCGAGCATGCGTATAAACTGGAGGGTGGTAGGTTCAGAGGAAATGTGCGAAAGAATTACTTCACTGAATGCGTAATTTATAAGTGGAATAGTCTCCCATCAGATGTGGTAGAGGCTAATACAATGCACCAGTTTAAGCACACTAGGGATAAACATAAATCTCCAACAAAATCAGCTAAGCTCAGTATAGTTTTAAATATATCTGCCGTCACTTTCTATGTTTCTTAATATACCCCATGATTTTTTTCAGACAGCGTGATAGAAAGCTGAAGCTGTCTTATATTTGAGGATACCATTCAGCAGATCCTCAGAGAAGGAGTCATCAAACAACCATGGCTGAGCAAGCATGATGACATCTGGGCGCACCCTCAAAGCATACATAAGCAATCCAGTACACATTACCCCTTATCTCTGTCTTCTGAACAGGACACCAACTCTCAAACTGCTGACCATATGCTATGGAGTGAAGTATAAATTGGACAGATGGATGGTATAAAAATAAATAGTTTGCTTCTGGGCTTCTACAGTTATTTAGTCTGTTCTGCATGTTCATCTTTTTAACAGTCAAAATCTGACAGCTCTCTTAAAACCTCTTAGTTAAATGTCTTCTCATGCAGAAATACCTGACAGACTCTTTAGTGCAGAAACACCTGACAATCTGCTCAGTGTAGACAGCGAACAGTGTTACAACTATATAACGCAGAAATCAGCCATCAATAACGTCCAAAGAAAAAGGCCAACCGGATATTTCTTTTCTTCTCACACTGTATGACTGGAAAGTAAATATTACGTTATGAAAGTTTAATATCCTGTTGCAGGTCTTTATGTCATTTCGATAAAACGCTATTGACAGCACTTGCAATGGATCACATACTGCAAAGAGACATGATTATTGTCTGACAATCAGTCGCCTCCACATGACTTAAATCCCTACTGTCAATTAATGTGTGATAATCTTTCAAAACAGCGGCAACAGTTCATAGCATACAGCAGCAAGGACAAATTAACATCCCTAGGAAATTATCACACACACACACACACACACACACACACACACACACACATTGGGGTATATTTACTAAGCAGGGAGGTTGCAGTGAAATTCGAATTTGGGGAAGTTGCCCATGGCAACCAATCAGATTTGAGTTCACATTCTCCAGAGTGTAAAATGAAACTGAGAGCTCAAATCTGATTGGTTGCCATGGGCAACTTCCCCAAATTCGAATTTCAGTGCAATCGCCCTGCTTAGTAAATATACCCCATTATTTTGCTCATATAATGGCATTCTCCCAGTTCTTTTACTGTATTCTATTTTGTAACTGCATTTTAGACACCTTAACTGATCTGCCCTGGAGCTGTTGGTGAAAGATTTTCCAATTTCCCATTGACAGATTTCTCACTAAGATTGGTGTGTATTGGCGCCGCTTCCTAGGGTGTGACATAGACAAGTTGTAATGCACCCACCCTGTTTTTACTGGTGAAGCAGTACAGGGAGCAATACTGAAAGAAATCCACAGGGAAACACTGGAGAAGGAAAATAAAAGGTTGCAGGAAGCTCAGCACTGATTAGGATGAGCTATGGCTTCTGCAGGTGATAGCTGAGAGCTTGCTGGCACTGCTATGCAACTACTACACAGAGGAGTTAGCAGGGCGAGCAGGTGCAAGGAATAGGTACAAACCGTGACAATAAAAAAAAAAAATCAAACCAAACAATTAAAACAACCATGTCATCCTAAATGGCCATTCTAAATTTTCATTGGCTTAATTCATTTGTAACTTGCTGGTAGCACTTTAATCACCAATTTAAGAATTTTGGACCTGATTCATAGGTGCGCCTATGCACAGATCGGCTCTGAATAGAACAAAGCCAGAATAGAACAAAGGTGTCCTTACGACACCGCCATATCACAATGAGGAAAGGGGCGTTCTGCTGCGAGGGCACATCAAAGCAGGCATAGGTAGCTGGCTTTTTTTTCATAAAAGCCGGCATACTACTTCTGCGTGCTTTCATACGCCCCACGCAGGTGTATGACAGACGGACACTGCGTTCGCACAGGGCGCACACAAAAAATTCTGAATCAGGTCCATAGTCATTTCAGTCCTTACTTTGGACATGTCAGCTATGTAGTACGATCATCCCAGTCATTTTATAGTGTTTGATTATTTGTAGCATCTCATAATCACACTTATTGTGCTCAATGAAAGATTCAATAAACAACAAGCGATATTTATTTCTTTATGGGTTAGCTCTATGGGCTTGCATATGTAAATACGCATCTCCAGAAGTGTAAAAAACCCAGCAGAAATAAAGAAACAACTACAAAATGATGTGCACTCTTTAACCAACACAAGCTTCTTACATGCTTGGTTTCAGTAGTAGTCTTTAAACTTTACCATGCCATCAGGTAAAGATCGGATGAACTTGCCAGTGGAAGTCAAAAGCTCTTAGCTGGTAGGAATTATGGTGGGAGATGTGACAATACATCATCTCTATGGTTCCTCTTATCCTGGCTGCTGGGAATTAGCGAGGAACCCATGCTGTTAATGTAATGATTTATTTGGGAGCTGATATTTTGGATGTGTTCAGGAACACAATATTTTGTTCCAATCATTTCAATAGATAATTGTCGAATTCACAAGGAATAATTGAATGATACTGAACATTCTCTTGAAGATTCTTAATAACTTTAGGTCAGTCATATTACTTGTAAAGCCAAGACACTATGTACCCAGATTAATACTCCGTTCACATGAACTACCCTGGTAAATCTGTTTTTAACGAGCAGGGTTGTCAGCTGTGGATCTGAATTACCCTGGTAATTAACCCTGTTCACAGAACTGAATTACCCTGGTAATTCACTAACTACCCTGGTAATTCACAATTTACACCATTCACAATAAACCAGGGTAGTTAATAGTAATTTTAGCGCTGTTCACAATATGCACACTACCCTGGTAGTTAAGTCAACCCGGGAAATTGACTGAATTACCTGGGTAATAGACTTTTTTGTGAACGGGGTATTACTTTCAAACACTGGATGAGATCTTGAAACTTCTGGAGGAACAACCATTTTAGTAGAACTACGGCTGACCTATTTCCTAAGAACCTGGAATGGCTGTGTAAAAACTGTGCTATTATCATCTTATTTTAGCCAATTGCTAGAGATGTAAAGTATGAACACCACTACAAACTTCTCGCCAAAACTTTCCAAACACAAAAACCAAACATTCACTTTATGTCCAATACAATTACATCAGTGGTGCATCACCATTTTTCATCTTTATTCCGTCTCACTTTTTATCTTTGACAGTAGTGAATATAAATATTCTTAATTTCAAATATGACTGACATACACTGCACCATAGGGATAGGAAATAAAGCTGTCATTCTCATTTGTAATAATTATATTTTCAGCTCAATGATTTTATAAGGAACATTTCACATCTCACCTCTGATTGCTTCCTTATTATAGAAAGTCATATGTAGAAAGGAAGATTTCCAACCAAGGTTACACTGCTCTTGTGAAGGTTATTGATCATTAATTGCTCATATATTCCTACAACCAAAATTACCAAAGTCCATGTTAAAAAAACCCAAAAGTGTTTATCTATAATATATATATATATATATATATATATATATATATATATATATATTGTGTTCAGTCCTTTACAGAGTTTTTGCATAAAACCTAATATCAACTGACTATCAAATAATAATTAAAGTCGGATATCTGTCTGAGATTATAATTGATATTCATATTGTAGTATTTAACACTATGAAACCAAACCTTATCTGTGAAATAAGGACAAACTGGTAGTATACACTAACACAAATATTGGAAATAGATACAAACGTCATTGTCAGAGGCAGTGGTCGAAGTGGAAATTTAGAAGTGGTGGTATGGCCTTTCAGAAATGGCGGTATGGAAACACTGAATATAATGGAATGGAGATTTGTAATATTTCAATTACATCAGTGGGAGAAGTACTGGTATGGCATACCCTCGTATACCCCCCCCCCCACTTCGAGCCTTGGTCAGAGGTATTAAATAGCTTAGGTTTATTAGAAACATCAAGTTATACAAATTCAGTCAAATTGATGATTTTGGATCATGCACTTTTTTAGTGATCTATGCAAATATATATATACTATATATATACTACCTTGTCTTGCAAAATCCTTGGAGTGCCGCTTGATGTGGTTGGATATATGTATATATTATTAACCATTAGACTGACTAGGCTGCCACCTAGGAAGCATTGCTTGAGGGAGCACCACCACAAGTTCCTTGGATGCGGTGAGAGAAAACAATGGTGATTTCATATTTGGGACTTTAATCGGGCTCTGAGCATAGTTAATACAGTTAGGATAATGAATGCAATGATGTTTTAGAAAGGAAGTTCGAGAGAGGGATTTTGTCTCCTATTTCCATAACACACAATTTTTGCATAGCAGGAAAGCGTTATGAAACGTGGTATCTTCAAAAGCGCATATGCATTACTTGGCTTGTGGAAATCCTTACCTAGTTTGCATATTTCCAACTGAAGAAAACGCGCTTTTTCCAAAAACATCAAGCATTTTCTCCGCATAAAACACCTTCTTGTTGCTATCTTCATTTTACTTTCTGCAAGCACTTCATAAAATATACCTTTGAAAATCAAAACATACCTTTGGAAATGTGTGAAAGAAAGCAAGGTTAAATGATTCTGCTTTAGAAATAGCACTATCAAAGATTAGAAGCTGGAACAATGTTCACAATATGATATAACTTGTAAAAAATGATTTCCAAAGCATTTTGTGTCTCGTTTGTTATGTTCATCATTTTTTGGTTTGTTTTAGTATACTGATGCCATCTTCAAGATGTTTATATAGCTCATTACAAATCCCCTGTGCTTATATTGTCACAGAGGGAGAGAAAGTGGACAAAAAAGCATATTAGTGAAAACGTTTATTTAATATGTGTAGTAGAACAAAAGCCAATTGTTAGGTGTTGCCAGGGCCGCTATCAGGAGGGGACAGCAAGGCCTACTTTCCCGGGGCGGGAAAGGACTATGTCATTGTCACGTGCAGCAGCAGCAGAGGGAATACAGATAAAAAGCTTACATGTGGAAGCTTTCTATCTGTATTTCATCTGTGGTCACTGCATGTAACAGCTCCCGGGCCTGGATGGACGTCACAACGTCATTACATCATATGGGGTCTGGGTCTTACAAATTTTGGTTTCTCCCT
>JABWIB010000733.1:17412-28717 GCA_016617825.1 Platyplectrum ornatum | reverse complement strand
TTTGGCAGTCCCGGAATCTGCTATTACTGATGGTGGCCCTTCCTAACACTGCGAAGGACTGACATGATATGACTCATGCCATGTGTTTAATGTAGGCACCTAGGTGTACACACCCATGCGATCATACGTGAGATGGCTTCACGGACAAATGAAAGTCCTGGTGACTTTGCATAATTGTGCACACAAAACTGTGTACGCACTAAAGCAAATTACTAGCAGTTCTGAGATCATCATCATCTCATCTAAACATATGCTGGAAAAAATTATGTGTATACACCTACAGTATGCTACACTACTAGGAAGTTGGGCAGACACATTTGTCAAAATTATTGGCATTAAGAAGATCACAAAAAATGTAATTTTCATTTGAGACATAAATTAATAGCATATAAGCAATAATAGCAATAAATTTTAGCAATAATAGCAATAAATTTTAGCAACAGGCAAGTAGTCTGTATAGAAACTCTCGCAACAGGTAGAGAAATATGTGCAATCTATGGACCGATGTGTAGATGTATTACTGAATGAATCATCAAGAAACTTTTTGTACCGGTCTGGGTCACAGATAACAGCAATGGTGCTAAAGTCTGTCAAGACAACAGTTATTCAAAGCAAACGCTTGTCCAATAAAAGTAAAAAGGAGGCAGAATGTTAATAGCTATGTCACAATTCCCTTAAGACAGAACATAGGCCTATCAGAAAGGCTGTCTGTTGCTTCTGTTGTTAATGGGAATCACTTTTTGATGGCTGTTGAATTATTTACGTCTTTCTGCACTTACTGTAGCCACAAACTTTTCCTTGACAGATCAACCTATGGAACTGACAATAGATACTGCAGCACAGGTGACTGCACGTCAGGGAATAGCTGGACTTAATAAATAAAAAAGGGCATTTTATCATATGCTCATGTAAAGCTATATTCTTTCTAATAAAGCTAAATGTGTATTATATCACCAGTTATATAATATAAATTTAATCAATTGTAAATCAATACAAATAAATGACTTCCATTGGTGACTTATTATATCTGTTATTTTATATTTTCAAGTAGGCTCACATTTTTTTCTTAAAATTAAACTATATAAAATGTGTTATATTTGTTTTTTAATATTTTTATGACTTCACTTTCTATCATCTGCTCTATATTAGTTTATAAATTGATTTTTGAGCAGACTCCATTTGGGTAGGTGTGGAAGCATGTCTGTGAAGGGGTATGGTCTCAGAGTAGCAATGTTTGGCCAACGTTATGGGATGTCTGTCATGGTGCTCTCATTTTAAAAACAAGTAATAAATGACCCAAAAGGGACCCTGACCATTTTAGACCACAACACGCAGAAAAGAATATATATATGTATGTATTTTTCTTTTTCATTTAAACCTGCAAAAAAGTTTGGAAGAAGGTAATTGTTAATGGGACAATGCTTCCCAGCCTTACACCTAATAGCCCGTTCACACTGACTACCTGCTTCCCAGCCTTACACCTAATACCCTGTTCACACTGACTACCGTGGTAATTCAGGGGCTGATTCAGCCCTGCGTCTCCACCAGCCAGGCTGGCGGAGACGCGAAGATTCGCCGATCTGCTCAGAGCCCGACTCCGTGCCTCTGCGACTCGGCAACANGTAAATGAGAAAATATATATTTTAAATATTACCCGGGCAGGCACCATATACAATGCAGCCTACCTGGGGCCGAGCAGGGTAAAACCTGGTAGTGGAGCTAGGCAGTGCTGTCTGGGTAGTTTTAAAGGTACAGTTCACTACCCAGGCGGTTTACTAATCCCGGGTAGTTGACTGAGCTGCCCAGGTAATACAGCTCTTTGTGAACGGGGTATGACTTGCACCATGTCAGGACATAGAGCAAGTTGGGCTCTAATTAACAGGGCTAATCCCTGTGAAATGTGCATATTAATATGAGAGAAGGGCGAGGAACTTGTCATTGGGGTAGCAAAACACTGTTTTTGCCCACTTAAAAAAATAATGGCTGTTCAAAAGTCCCCTCCCCCCCATCCTGCTCTCCTACGCCCCTGATTGCATATTACCGAAAATCTTGCCCACATAAGTGTAGTTTACTAATCATCTTCAGTGCTAAGAATGGTAAATGTTGCAAGAATTGCCACACGCTCACAACTGAGGCGTGTTCAGCAAATAAAATATTTCCAGCTCCAAATCATCAATTCATGTTGCTATGGTGGTATGAGAACTCTATGGGGGATATGCAATTTTCAGTGCTGTGCTACTGAAATGAATTGCACATAGAGCACACTTGGCAGATTTCTCCTCCCTCCCTGCAGATCATCATCCCTTATGAAAGGAAAAATGTAAATGTGGTAAAGTTTGCTTTAGGGTGTACCTACTGATTTTGTCTGGTCACTTTAATACTGGATAATTGTGTCACTACTATGAATGGTATTTAAAAAATATGAACATTGAATACTCAAATATTATTGATATAGATATGTGATTCAGAGAATAGTGAGGCAGTGCTTACGTGAACGCGCAAGAGTGTGTGTGAACTATCCTCCCCAATCCCTGGCATCCCCTAGAGTGTATATGACTGTAAAAATGTTCCAATCCCCCTGCAGGAAATCTGGATATTTAAAGTGGCGGTATGGAAACATTGAAAATAATATGAAAAAGCAGGGATTTATAGCTTTTTAATTAAATCTGTGGGAGAAATCACAGTATGGCATATCACAGTATACATCCTCTCTGTAGCAAACAGTTTTTGTTAGTAAGTAAAGATGTAAACAATATTATACATTTTAATTAATACAATGAATTAATAGGATTAAATATAACAATTTGTGTCTTGGTTATTGTAGGAATAAAAAGAATGCTGATTAATAAAACTGAAGAGGGAGTGCAGTGAGCTGCTCATAAATTGACAGTACATGGTGTTATTTCTAAAAAACAAGCTAAATAATTGTTTCTGACAGGTAGGACACTGTGACACTAGAAAGAAATCTCTAACAGTCACGACTCTAAATATTGTGGACATTTCTGTTATTATATACAGTATAAACACATGAGTGCGATTCAAGAAATAATACTAGCATACTGTACTTTATTTGCTGGTAATATGTATTTGTTATAGGTTTAGGCCATGACAACTATATCAGGGAAAGTGTCTATATATCGAAGTGGAATTCTAGTTAAGGTTCAAAGTAAGGGATATATTAAAGAAGAGAGAGAGAGAGAGAGATAGCAGCATAATGCCATACCCATCAATTAATTCTTTAATTGTTTTACAATTATTCTCCTAACAGACTGCTAAGAGCTTGGGGGGAGGGATGAGCCTACAGCAGTGGTCCATAGGCCTGTTAACAGGGTTGACATTATGTTATTGTTGATTCATTGTATAAGTTTATTTCTTGCGAAGTCCAATGACTTAGTAACAATAAAAATAAATAAGATAAAAAAAGAATATATCAGACATATATCGCACATCAGAATCACCCTATGTCATTATACCTCGTAGCTCTGGTCACCAGCATCCATCATTCGTCAGCAACCATACTTCCAGCCAACAGGCAGTGTGCCAGTTTAACAGCGAGCTGGGGAGTTTGGTTTGTGGGAAACCAAACAGAAACACATTCGATCCCACTAATGATATTTCTGATAGTGAATCCAGACTTCTGAAATCAGGTGTTTTTTAAACACCTGCATTTAGCATGATGCACTATCCAAAAGTAAAAATCACAGTCCTGTTTTCGTAACTCCTTGAGTTCGGGCGGTGTGGTGTACCCTCACATACCCATTAGTTTGGAGACAGCAGGAATCCAGATTTTGAAGCTCAAACTGCAGAAGAAGCAGAGCCTGGACCTGGTGCTATATTGTTAAAGACAGACATTTCTTGTGACTATAAATCCCCAACATAAATCTCCAANGCAATCTTAAGATCCTGATGGTGTTTCAGGGTGGGTACATTTTAAAAAAACAAAAATCTCATCCCCACCTCATCTTCCCTGTACATTAATCTCTCACAATGGTGTACAACCATACAACATTATATCTTTTTTAGGTACTTTATAGGCTTCCACAGTTTTCAGAACAGTTTTGTCACATTGTATTCCATTTGAAACCATTAAAGACAAAGCTGGCCATACACTGTAAGATTTTTTTTTAATAATCCTGCCATTAAGACCCACTAGTACAAGTACAAATTTGCATATTTTTTTTTTTACCATACAATTATTGTACACTGTATGGTGGCTTACAATTCCTTAAAAAAATTGGTTCTTTTTTCCAATAGTCAGATTTAGAAATATTTAGAATGCAGTTACTAAGTATTTAGGATAAATGCATCTACAGTGCAAATACAAGTAAAATAAAATAGGTAGAGGGAGCTAATCTGATAGAGTTGTAAGCTGGAGTAGAGTAGGTCATGATGATGATGATGATTATTATTATGATTAATAATAAGAATAATAAGAATAATAATAATACAAGTTTGGGGGATTTTTTAAGTAGGAAAAATAAAAAAAGCATGATAGCACTGGTGATGAATAATGCATGACTGAAATGCAAATTGCGTTGTAGATAATGAGAAACAGCCCTCTTCAGCTGAGGGCAATCAAATAATTAACTAAAGCAGATGACACTGATGAAGCTTATAGCTCTGCATATCACTCCCCTTCATTTAGAAAAAAAATACTTTAAACAGATATTAGAAAAAGAATGTAGACAAAATGGAAAAAAACCTTGCAGTATAATTGAAAAATAAAAGGTTAAGTATATTAATTTTAATTATAGTGCAAAGGAATATAGGTTGTTGAGGAGGACTTTATGGATAATATGTATATAAAAGAAAATTTGCAATTCTGTCCTATGGCAATTTGGGCTACAACATTTCATTCCATCAGTCACCTGACATTGGCATTCATGCATGCACAGTATCTTCTATCATTTTGAAATAAAAAACAAAAAAAAACAATATATATATATATATATATATATATATATAAATAGTTTTTGAAGGCGAAATAATAAATCACACAAACAAAAATGTTCACCATATCTTTAAATATATATTTCAAATATACTTTCAAGTACCAGCTCTAGATTTCATTTATAAACAGACTTGAGTGACCACCATTTTGTGTATCTTTGTTATCCTGTTTGTACTGAATTAAATGCAAAATTTTGTTACTAACATACAACGGCATCAATAACACTNCACCCACATACATATTCTCACTCATCTCAAGATGTACCCCAGCTCGATCTCTTCAAAGGATCTACAACTCACTTCTGCACTAAACAAATGCTCTGATTCCCGGTTACAGGACTTCTCCCGGGCTGCACCTGCTCTTTGGATTAATCTTCCTCACCACTCTCCAAACTTTTAAATGCACCCTTAAAACTCACCTATTCAGACAAGCTTACCATATTCCTCAACCTACTGTGTTCTAATCTACTTATAACTAATCCTTCACAATTTCTGCTACTAGCACTGCTGTGTGGCACAGGCACAGTAAGGAAGTATGGCCTCCTGAGTATATAGGTAAAGGGAGGCCGATGACCCCAAAGCACAGTTGTCTAACTGCCTTGGCNTGTCATAGGTTAGCCATCAGGGCTATAGAGTATAAGCTTCCCCTCTTCCCCACCCATTCTGTCAGTTAACACCACCCAGTCATGTCTAATTGATTGTTAAAATTGTAAAGCGCTATGTAATTGGATGGCGCTATATAGAAAACTGTTAATAAATAAATCATAAATAAATCATTTGTTTGGAATCATGCCTGGGACATCACTTGATAGGAGGGTGTTGTTCCAGAGCAGCTATTTGGGAAACTTTATGGGATAGCACTTATTGATGCTACAGCTGAGAATGGTGCTGCACTCATCCAGGGATTTTGTCAGTGTGACAGCCTGGCAGCATCATAGCTTCATGGACCCTTCTAGTCACAACCATATGACCAGCTCTCCTCTTTAGGGAGTCATGTTACCTGTCTCTGTGGTGGTGCTGCTCTTAGGAGAAATGTCTGTGACATCAGGTAGTGATCTGTGTGTGATATGTATGTATATATATATATATATATATATATATATATATTCTTTCACATTTTCCCTGATGAAAGGGACAGACGGTCCCTGAAACGTTGGAGTGTGTGGTTATGTGTTGCCGTTAATAAAGATGAGATTTTAATATCTGGAGCCCTGGAGTGCCACCAATATTCCTCTGGCTATCTACCATTCGTGGTTGTGCACACAGGCAAAGTTTATGGAGTGACTGGCGAGTGCCATATCCACAGACTGTATATGTATATATATATATATATATATATATATATATATATATATAAAGAACCAAGTTATACAAAGCAGTCTTATACATATACAGTATCAAATACAGGGAAGGGTCTGCACAGTTGACAAAAGGACACATGGCCAAAAGGGGCAACATAAGTAAATACAGAGGCAGCAAGAGGGGATAAAGCAGTTCAGGTAGGTGGGGAGGCGGAGGGCAGGACAGGTGGGACCCCCGGCAATGGAAGAAATGGGACAATACACAGGGAATGAATAGAGTCTAACCAAGGACCCCAGGTTTTATTATAGTCAGGCAGCTTACGTCGGAGGGCGTATGCATGTTGTTCATGAGAAAGGGTCTGATTGACCAGGGATATCCACTCACCTGTATTTTCTTCTTTTATTTCATTTTTTCCCATGAATGAGGCAATAAAAAGGGGCATGTCTTGGGCAGGCTATGGGTATGTTGTGGGTAGACTTGGGCAGGGCCATGTGAGGGGGAAAGAACTCAATGACCCGGTTTCCACTGTGGCAATGTTGGGAGTAATGAGTTTGCTCTAACCTCTTATCCTCTTGCACAGACTTCTGAAGTCAGAACAAGTTTTAAGTCTGATTTAAGTGCACAGAAATTCCTGATACAAATACAGAAGATATTGAAGTCTGAATAGGTACACATTAACAAGGAACACCTACACTATTATATACTAAGTGACTAAAAGAGAACATCCACTAAACATAATATAGTCACTATATCAGAATTTTATGTATGGAGGGATCACTATGTATGTATTCATAACAACTGCATGCATGGACTGTATGGAAATCAACCACAACCTGATTGAAATGCACGCTGACTCAAAAATGCTAGACTTTCATGTGTCTGTATGTTGAATCACTTGTATTTTAAGGTAAGTCAAACTTGAAACATAGCATTGTCTCCATGCCAGACATAAGTCAGCAATTTCCTGAATACAGTAATACCAAAGTGATGTCACTTAATACTGTTAGCCAGAAATGTGCAATTCTTGTTACCCTATTAATAATTAATATATTATTGTGAAGAGTCATAAAAATAATCTAAATAAATATGTCTTTTATATAATAATACCTGCAATCCAAATACAATACAATACAATTCATCATTTATTCCTTTATAGGTTCAATACGAAATTTCACTATATTATAAGTGGAAATGACAAAATATATATTGGAAATATATCAAATACATGTTTTGAGTGGTTGCCACACTAATAAATACTTGCATCTGAATGTTTCAATATGCAAGCAGTCACACTCAAGCAACAGTATAAAGCTGTCAGCTGACGTATGCGCACCACAGAATCGCTCCTGCTATGTGGATCCACATCCATGCTTTTTCATAAATAACACTCAATATGTGTAGATGACACATGAACGTAAAAGTTGCAATATTAGTTTAACCAGCAATAAATTGTCTTATATCGTTACATATATTCATATTGCTATTTGTATAGGTTGCTGCTATCACTTAACACATCTTCATTGTATAGAAAAAATCCATGTATTTGCTTACTTATATGAAGATGTCATTAAGAAAACAAGCAAGTGTGACAGTCTTGGAATACTATGAAGACAGAATAATTGGCGGATGAATTATAGTCAATGAATCCAAAATACAAGAAGAAATTGCCCAAGGCAAAATGGCTGGAGAGAAAAATATGGATGCTCTGACAAGACCGAACAGCAAGGAAGAAGACATGTCAATTAGCCGGGTTGATAAACAGAAATGCCTGTCTGCACATCATCATGATTAGATAAAAACTGACACACAGACTGCAAAATTAACAGGGAAACTGAGATGATATGCAAGATCACCCCTGTTACATTTGTCATGCACTTTAATTTGAATTTGTAGTATAGAGGATATCCTGCCTTGCTGAATTCCAAAATTCCCTTGCCATTATTCTACACATATTGCCTTGTGCCGTTTACCAGCACTGCTCTGCCTTGCTAGCTATCTGGGGAGTCTGTGTACTGCTAAATCTTTAAGGCTTGTATCTGTCTAGATCCAAATCCTGCAACCATTAATATAACTCAATTATTTCCTACAACAAATGTCTTCTGTCACTTAAGTTACAGGCCACACATTTATTATATAACTGTGAATCAGCTTATAAAATGCTGAGCAACAATATTTTATGATAACAAATTTAGGATATCATCCAGATCATGGCTTATAGTAAAAGCTCAAGTCAAAGCGGTGTTGCACCTATTGATCATACACCACCTAACCAATTTACTAGCAATCCAACTATCAATCCGAAAACATTGATGATGACCAGGTAAATCAAGCAGGCTTGCCTTAAACTGGCCACCAGTAATAAAGAAAATAAACCTACCTGCTGCTGGTTCCTTCACTGCGTTCTTGGTGCATGCGCAGTAAGACAATTCTGATAGTAGAATCTTGTTACTGCGCATGCACCGGGACTGTACAGCTCATGCACGAAAGATGAACTGATTAATGTCAAGATAAAATAATGGTATCTCTTTGTGGGACTTCTGCTGACAGGTAAGTTTTAATAAATTCTAGGAACGATGCTGCCAGGTTCAGTGCGATAATGTACATAAATATAGGCCTATATGTCCTTAGTGACTGCAGTTACACAGCATACTGTTTGCTAGATTTACCATTTTTTCTGTCAAATCTGCTTTGTACGCACACTGCCCAATGACTGCTCTGCTGTGTTGGATCCCTTTCAGGACCTGCACAATAGGCTGATAAGGCTGCAGCCTAGGATGCCAGACTCCGGCGGGTGAGGCACATAGCCACCTGCCCCTCTTCCCCACAGGTTGGTAAAAAAATATCGTCACTGTAAAACCCATTGAGGAAGCGGGGAGGGCAAAGTCCTCTTATTATTGCCGTCCACCCTCCCGCCCTCCTGATATTTACTTTTTTTTATATAACTTTGTTTACCTCTCACCTTTAATGGTGATCCATATGATTAATAAAATACATGTGATTTCATAAAATTTGTTTTGCATCCAAAACAGATTTTCTGTAGTATGATGAATTTATTATTATATTTAATATAATAATAAAATCTATAATATAATTATAGATATAATTATTCTATTTTATTTTATTATGCGGGACCATTTCACTATAACAGAGCTAATGCTGTGTACTCTGGAGCAGGAACACTCTTTCAGTGAATAATATATAATTAATGGGTTTAACATACACTATCTACTACTGGGGAAATATTCTGTTATCCTATTTTGTAATTTGGAGAGTGGTATCTGCTAGGGATCATATACATTTACGAACACCTTCACAGTTGGCCAGTATATAATTCTTTTTCGCCTTGTTATTCCTTCCCTTGGAACGCAGCATACTGACACATTTTAGCTATGTATTGGTAAACAAAGGCATATTGTAGCTACGTTATCTCCTATATAATTTTCAAGGGTACTTACAACTGAGTAATTGTTAGATAACACATTTCTGCATAATCTGTCCTTTTTCCGCAGTCCCAGCCTCAGGATCGCTGTCAAAGGCTTCCTCAGCGAAAATCGCTTTGTATTGTCTCTAAGCTATTACATTGAAACGGTAGAGGGTTGAAAGACGGGAAATGGATCTTTTGCATTTTTTAGATTGCATTATTTCATTCTGAAGTTGATTTCTCTTTTTCCTAACTGAAAAAATATGTTCTCAACATTTATTTGAAGCATGCGTAAGCATGTATTATTTGATTAGTGCACGCATATTTTGCCTACTATTCAGGGTTAAATTGATTGGTCGCAGTAACTTTGAACTCTCTCCATATAACACTGATAATAATGCGCACATCAGCCGCATTACTGATTACAGACATTCCAACCAGAGAAATGATACTTATGAAAGGTGTCGGGTTAAGGCAATGAACTGATTTAGCTTTTGTGTTTTTTCTTTGTTTCTTCCAATGCGGAGGCATTTCATCCTATACATTAAATAGTATTGCACCAATGTAGTTTGCATACTGGAAATAATTCACGTAATGGCATTTCACATGCAACATTTTACAAATTACAGGGATATTACATTATACACTTACCTCCTAGCTAAAGAACCAATCCGAATAAGTAAAAATAATACAACAGAAACTCAGAGGGGTACACAGGCTTATTCAATTTTTTTTCATTTGGAACTAAGCCTAATAGAGATGTTGATCTAGCATCTTTAGTAGTTCTTGAAAAATCTATTGAAGCATTTCTACCTAATCAGTACTCATAGTCATTTACTTGTTTGTGTGAGACAGGTGGTTTGCAGCTGTTATATCTAGCTGGTCACATAGAGGGATAGGAGGATACACCGACACAATGGCACTCACAGCAAAAACGTCCCAAAGGAATAGATGAGTGAAAAGGGGATGAGTCGAGGTAAATTATCCAGGTGAAGAATTATCCAGGTGAAGAATCATCCAGAAGTCTGGACAGGTGCAACATGGAAGAATTCTATATCTGTGCATATTGAAAAGAACAATAGTTCAGGATACACAGCATGCTGCCGAGGGACTACAGGTGACCTGTAGTGATGTGGGTGGTAAAGCACCTAAGTAGTTTAGACAATGATGATTATAGACAGTACTGACAGTACTCCTCCTGGATGGTGGTGCGAGACAAGGGCCTAAATTTACTAAGCAGGGAGTTTGCAGGGAGATTAAATAGAAGGGATGTTGCCCATAGCAACCAATCAGATTCAAACTAGGGCAGCTCCCTATCCTCAAATGTCCTCTGTAATTACCACCCGTCCGGGTTTACTCTGGACCGTCCGGGAATCGCACATTGCGTCCGGGGTCCGGAACTATACAATGTCCGGGAATCAGCGTCATTGAGAAACTCAGAGAGTTTCACTTTCAGTTATGTCCGTTCAGTCAGTCAAGTCCGTGGCATGTTGCTAATCACACCTGCTGTCTCTGCACTGGGAGGCTTTAACTCTATTGCTGCCGGACCAAATTTATTTTTGAGGGACAATAGAGGCTCTGCTCTTACTCTTTTTTGTATTACTCTTACATATGTGCTGCAGATGGGATTAG
>JABWIB010000733.1:0-16296 GCA_016617825.1 Platyplectrum ornatum | reverse complement strand
CAGGTGGAGCAGAATGTGGTGTCTCATTATATTACAGCAGGTGGAGCAGAATGTGGTGTCTCATTACATTACAGCAGGTGGAGCAGACTGTGGTGCTGCCTGGTGGGGGAATGTGCAGGAAACTGATCCCCAAATAGTAAAAAAAAAAAAAAAAAAAAAGAAAAAATTCGAGTGGCAAAAATAAATGTGTCATTTCCAAGGTTTTTTTTTAAGGGGGGTAGGGGGGTGGGGGTTGGTGTCCGGGAATCTTAAGACGAAAAGGTGGTAACCCTATCTGTAATCTTAGAGGGTGCTGCGTCCTATGCTGCTGCTTGTGCCTGGGTCATTTATCTGCTAGGCATAGAACAGGAGACTTAATGATTCTTACATGACGCTACAATCACACAAAGAAAACTGACTCTGAATAGGAAGCTGAAGGGACAGAGCTAACTAAGGGTATGTTGAGGGGTAATAGGGTTTCACCCAGGGTCACTGTCACAGTTACTTTAGGAAATAAGTGGCATAATGGGTAGAACCCTTGGAACATTAATTATTGGAGAAGCTTGTAGTACAATGTTATATTATGAGGAACGCCATTCAAAAGAATAAAAAGAAATATCACATCTGTGACCTGTTTACTTAAATGAGCAGGTAGCTCTTTTCACTCTATAGTATTTTTCTATCTTCTAATCCTATATTTCTAAAGCTGAATCGAAGAATATTGATTATCACTGTGACCCCAATGACACGTCCATAGTGCGTGTCCTATTGTTTGTATAAACTGTACCTAATATTGCACACAGAGACTTTGGGAGTAATTAAAATATTCAGCAGATTTGGGTTTTTACTTTTAATCAAATGCCATAAAATGAGCGAGCGGGTGAATAGAAAATATTTAGGGCTGTTTTTCTGGCCTGAAAATAATGAATCACTCCCCATATTTTTTTTTTTTGGCAGGTCAATCCCTGGAGAAAAGCAGCCTGGGGACTGTATTATGTCTCACTGCTAAAAAGGATGTTTCTGGGTCACAGATGAGGTCAGTCATAGGGCAGCGTTGAGAAGCTCAAACCAGCAGCTGCTGCTGTCTCTGGCACCACTCTAGGACAGATATATGATCTCAAGCTTTGGAATTGTTTTACAATGAATTATACAATAGAAAGAAGCAGCCACTGTGCTGAGATAAATAGGAGCCTGACTGTTATCATAAGCGTCCTCTTTATCTCCTTATGTATGTTTAACGCTGAATATTTTCAAGCAGAAGTATTAAATATGTGTAAAACAAATCAACGCACATTACACACAACACAAGATAATCATTGACATTGTTTATTCCTATTTGGTACGATTATGATTTCCATAGAACGTAATATTTACCCTGGTCGGCTTGAAGACATTAATCATTGTCATTTGCCCACAGTCAGCCTGTTGTAATCTCTAAGTGAGCGTTCTAGCAGGATTAATAATGAGCTTCAAGGATTTCTTACTTCTGCTTAGATTATGTGCTATTCCAAAGTCACTTCTAGTACTCATATGGTATATTATTGGAATAGCTGGGAGCCAAACAAGTGCTTTTTAATCACGCCAGCTATAGAACACACATGTCAAATGTTACAGAGTGGAAGTTGCTATCAAAAACAGCTTAATGCTTTTAAGCAAATACTTTTTAGCTTTGCAACAAGGTCTTTGAGAATATATCGGTTTTCGATAAAACAGTATGTCATGTTATTACTTATTACTCTATGGGGAAACGCTACTGACAGGGTTTTAAAATCTGCTCCATCAGTCAAGTTGGAAATGCAGGTAGTAAATCTTGTAGAGTAGATCTTTGCTTTAAACTTATTGTAAAAAAAAGAAACAAAACGAATAAACTGCAAGCGACATAACCTCTAAAACAGCTACATAAAAGTCATAAAACTAATAAACATTATAAAGTGATGCAGGCAATCTAAATCAAATCCAGGAGACTCATCTCCGTCTTGTACTTTCAAGCGATTCATCTACAATAATAACTAGAAGTGAGAATAGGGTGGCATGTTACATTTATTGGAATATATACCAAATATAAACTACTTACCTGAAACCAAAATGTCCAAAATAATATTGGTATCATAGCGGATACATTTGCATGATGAAAGCTATTGTCTTGTTTCATAATGCCACAACTCATAAGGGAAAATGATTGCCGATAACAACTGGATCAATGAAATATACATAATTAAATGATTGAAGCAGTAGTTTCATTTGCTATATTAAATAATCTGACTATGGAACTGTGGCACAAAGCTATGTTGGCTGTTCATTTATGTGGGATATTCAATGGTTTTTTTTCTACTGATTTTTCAAACTGATATTGAAATGAGCCTACACACAACAGATATAGTGGTCAGCTTTAGCAAATTGAGCAGCTGCAATCTTGTGTGTGGGCTTATGCTGGCCATACACCAGTGACATCCATAGCTGGATCTCTTTGGGGTTCGTGCGATGGCCATGACACCAGGGGCGATTTAGCTGAATCTTGCCTGCAGCATCGCATCATCGCACCAGGTGCATAGCCAGCATTAGCTTTTGCTTATATGTGTATTGTATTGACTATTGTTCATGTATCTTACATTGTATCACAATCAGTGCTTGAAGTAAGCCGGTATACAGCAGTATGTTATGCCCCCACTTTTTCTGAACCACGATTTTAATATTCTTTATATGCTCCTGCCCACTCCATACCCCCACTTTGACCACTGATCACAATGGTATCACAATATAGTGTCTTATTAGTTTTATGCTCAGTTCCTCACTTATGTATATCAGTACAATGGGTTTGGGCAGTTATTTAAGCTTGGCTTGGCTAGAACTGTAGAAGGTATAGCAATGATCATGAGACCAGCAGAGTGGCTGTTTTAGCAAATGTTCAGAACCCTGTAGAGGGGAGTGATAGGGGAGTTCACTTCTCCTGCTCGTAATAGCAGACCTTTGTTTATACGGAGAACGCACTAAGGTAAATAACACTACAAAACTATTAACTATTATACTTGTAGAAACCAGTTTGATAGGAGGGGCCTTAACCTCATTCCAATATTTGGATTTTTATTACACTTACTAGTCCACACTTTGGCAACTTTTAATGGTCACTGGTAATTCTACCTGTATAGTCAATATATAAAAGAGAATATAAATAATAAATTCGATTGCTGTTAGGCAATTTTCATCAGGGCAGCATACAAGTCAATAGTAGGACAAAAAAAACCTGATGAAAATTGCCTAACAGCAATTGAAATGGTGGCCATTGTACACACACATTTATATTTATAACATTTTCTCCTCCAAACGCCCTCTTTGGCGCTCTCCAGCTTCTGAATGACGATGACGTGACGCTGCACGTCAGTCACACAGCACAGCGGAATCCTCCCCTGATCCTGGCCGCAGCAAATGCACAGTGCTCCAGGCATATTCCGCGTCCAGCCGTGATTACATTTGTGTCTGAGTCACGGAGGACGGGGAGTGCCACAGCAGACTGCTGAAAGAGCCGCATGCAGCTCCGGGGCGCAGGTTGCAGACCCCTGAGCTAGGGGTAGATATGTGACCCATGTGATGCATGAATGGTACACTGTAATGTTGAATATAAAAGAGGTTCTGATTTATACATATGTCTAAATGTGTAAGAAAATCTTAGCAATCGTTTTGTGTATTAAAATATAAAAAAAACTTTTCAGTAGTTGAGGTACACTCACCTCTGAATAGGCGCTACTATGTGACTGGTTCATAAATGTCTGTTTTGGTCATAGTTTCCAACTCCCTTAAAAGTGGGTGATCTTCCTGACTCCCTGATGGAGTGTTTGTCAATCTCCGGGATGCTGATATAGTAATAGAAATCATTGCGGTATGGTGACAGAATGTGACACAAAAAATGTGTCCTCCTTCTATAAAGAACTGGTTCTCTATTCACAGTCTTCACAATAAATACTACATGTGTCTATTTACTGACAATTTAATAAGCAATACATACTGATGCTGACTGTTATTTTGCGCAATTGCTATCCCTGGCATGCTAGGCACACCCATGGGTGGAGCTTTTCACAGGACACACCCCTTTGGTTGATAGTGCTGACAGCATTTTCCGGGTGACAGCAGCAGCTGATCAGTAGTTTATTAGTCAACAAAAACCATGTTAACCATTTAATTGTCCCAATTAGTTGGTGTACAAGCGGGTCAGCATTTTAGTGTAACAAGTAAATAATTAAAGTAAATGAATGCATTAGAAACAGTGTGTTATTTTTACCTCCCTCCACAATATTGTCTATCTGTTTTTGTGATAGAGCTCTCTGTCTTTCAGATGATTGCTATTCAGCATGGGTCACATCTGTACTTCCCAGCACTACAGAATTACAGCAGTTCCATAGCAATATACATATACAGCAAGTTGACATTTCCCATAAATTGGTTATATTATTTCTGCTTTTTGTAGTTAGAGTTATGCATTGTTTATGTAACCACATGCTGGGCAAAACTGACATCTCCAACTAATTTAGCAAATTACATCTCAGTTTGATACATTGTGTATAATGGAGTGTGGATGAAAAATTCTACTCTAGAGTGCCGTTTGCAAAAATCTGAAATTACAGTAGAGAGTGTACATGCACAAGATCATAATCTGTGAATCATTTGCCACCATGCTATCTTCTGAAATTAGCCAAATGTGGCCAAATTCTATGGCTTTGTATATTGCACATATTTTATCCTCCTTTATAAAAGCATTGTTTTCACACATACCTTTCCTGACATAAATACTAATAATATAAAACAGTCATATGTCATATTTCCTAACACATATATTAAAACTGGGCACATTATGCATGTGGGCCAGATGTGGCAATCCTGGCACAGGGTAGCGGAGATAATTATTCAGTCTAATGCTGGCCACACACACAGTACAGAGTCCCTGGCTCAGGAAACGCTGGTTCCCCACGTCTGGGATGCTAGTTACAATTAGTGACACCCGAGCAACTAGCGGTTCCATTAGAAGGTAGCAGGTCTTTCCATTCCTGCTGTAATGGGAGACCCAGGAATCTTAATCTAAATTAGATTAACATACATTCTACCCTCAATTTAAATCAGTATATAAACTAAGTAATATAGCGATGGGGATGGGTGGGTAGTAGTATGTAATAAAGTTTCCATGAACAGCAAACAAAAAAAGCTTTTAAACAACTGTATAAATATGTTGTTTCTCCAGCTCCAGAATATGATTCCCCCTTTAATTGCCATGGGGGCAGCATGAACCCATAGAAAAGTAACAATACTTACCTGTCCCCAGGGATCCACACCTGAATCCTCTCTTGGCGATCGATCAATATGCTCTTCTATTCATGCACAGAAAGGTAAAGAGACTGCTGCTGCAGCAATCACCAGTGTAGAAGAGAATTTCTTCTGTTACATAGGAAGAACCTTCAATACTCTAGGTAAACATGATTCTGTTTTCAGTCTTTTACATTATCCAATGTTTATAATCTGTATTTCCTGGCATGGATACTCCTATGAGCATAGCACGCAATGTCACAAGTCTCTATATGGTTTATTATTTGACAAAATATTATTGACTTAATTATTATAGATTTATAACATGATGTACTTCATGTAATCATGAAGGTATTTATAATACATTTAAGCTGGGCATACACTATAAGATAAATTGTTCCAATCTAAGCATTTTTCAAGAGTGGTTAAAACCATGATGAATTGCAGGGGAGGTAAAATGAATGTCAGTGTTTGCATGCAGGGAGAATACTTTATTTTTGCTTTTTGCACACAGATACTGACCAGTGTTACTGTTACACTGTTATTACACTTGTACTCGGAAACATCATCTCTAACCTGTAATACTGATTGCAACTGATTACACTTACCTCCCCTGCAATTCAACATGGTTTTACCCACTCTTGAAAAATGCTTAGATTGAAACAATTTATCTTATAGTGTATGGCCAGCTTTAGAAGTGTGTTTGCTAAAAAATAAATATCTCAGATTCAGCCTAGAAAAAAATGTCTATTTCCATTAAGCGATGATAAGGGTACATTATTCAAAATATTATGTCCCATTAGTTTATTTATTTAATATGCCACACAATGTATGCAGCGCATTAAAAAATTATTTGAAACGCACCAATACAGAATGGGAGTAACGAGTGTAATGGAAAGAATCATTGGGATTATTCTCGTCTCCTAAAAAACATTACAGTCTACGGTTTGCCTAAGCATATTCGTATTCATAGCAGTGCTACTGATATTAGTGCTTTCAACTTTCAAATGGATTTAATGCTTAACCATTTCTCAAATAATCAAACAACAATGACGGAAGTGCAATTTATTTATCTTGGAGTATGCACGAAGGTTTTAAAATCCGCATGTAAGTGGAANGGGCACTTTCATGGCTCTTCCCTCTCACAGGTGGACTTAACTTCAGTTCCGCTGATATAGGTCTATGTTAAGTCACCATCAGTGGTTGTGAGAACCGCAGATCCATGTGGAAGTCTTAAATCCCTACACCTACTGTATCCTTTAAATCCCCAGGCCAACCTTTTATACTGTTGGCAAGTGGTGGTGATAACCTGCCCTGATGGATGGATCTCCTAGCATACACAATTGAGTTACATGGTTTTTTGGTCACATTATGTTTGCTAATTATAATATATAATTATGCTTTTGGACCATGTTGAGGGACTACAGTGCAGAGGCTATAGTTAAGGTATAGCTATGGTTAGGTAGGTAGAGAGTACCCCTCGAGGTTAGCAGAAGGAAAAATGGAGATGTTTCCCATAGCAACCAGAATCTAACTGAAATTCTCTAGTATGTAATAGGAAAGTGAAAGTTTGAATCTGACTAGTTGCTATGGGCAACATCTCATTTTTCTATTTTTCACAGTTTAGTAAATAGTTAGATGTCAGAGGGAAAAGCCATTGTCAGATCTTAGAATGGCTGATGATGGATGAAGTATCCAGTGTACAGTTTGAAAAGTGAAAATAGAGGGGTTTTTAAACGGGGCTTAACTGTATTGTATGCTGGGCTTAAGTTTAGAATTAAAACAGCATATAAACAAAACACAAGGTGGGCGCTAGAGAATTGTGTAATGTGAGTATAAATCCATAAATTCAAGTATGTTCAGTTTGTTTGCTTTTGAGGAATATTGAATTAAAAGAAGTCTTTTGGGAATAAGCTACAGTTTTATGAAGATTACTCGCTAAGTACTGCACCACCTGAACATACTTGAATTTATGAATTTATGGATTTATACTCACATTACTCTATTCTCTAGCGCCCACCTTGTGTTTTGTTTATATGCTGTTTTAGTGTAGGATGTAGAACCTACTGTATACTGGGAGGAGCGGCTGGAGAGCGCGGTTCATTTTTGATCCCTTTTTCATAAGTTTAGAATTAAGCAGATATAGAAGAATGTTGCAATTGTTACAAGATATATATTAGAACTGTATATATTAGAATACTGTAGACATTGTGTAAGTAATAATTATACACAGGGCCGGTAAAGGTTTGTTGGGGGCCAATGCATTTGTTAGGTGGATCAGGGGTATCATTCATTGGCATCCATCCTTTTACACCACCCCCAGCATAGAATCCAGTGTGCCACTGTGTAGCAGCAGCTGGCTCTATACTATGAACAACGCTACTATGCTAGGGAGTGCCTCCATAGTATTACTATTCATAGGGAGATCAATGATGTCAATCAGTGACATCCCTTCTACTGCACACCCCATGTATAGTTTAGTAGCTGGCTGCTGGGGGTTGCAATTGTCAATTCTAATTCTACATACCAGAACCAGTCATATGAGGTGGGAAGTAAAGCAGAGCATGGACTGAATAAAACCACAACACAAATGCTTTATATAGTAACATAGGGCTGGATTCAGCTTTTCACTCTCATGACTTACACTCGTGAGTTACACTCTCATGTAAGTCATGAGAGTGAAAAGCTGAATCTGGTCCATAGTAACATAGTAGTTGAGGTTGAAAAAAGACATCAGTCCATCAAGTTCAACCTATATGGAATCTGTGATCCTAGTTTTATAATTGAAATTAATCCAGTTTAAATATACAAGAGCTTCTTCCTGACTAAGGTAATAAATAACTTACCCGTCATAACCCTGAATACCCTTTACCTCTAAAAATTTGTCTAACCCCCTCTTGAATTCATCTATTGATCCTGCCNTNNCANCCTTCTCNGGCAATAAATTCCANATCCTCACTGCCCTTACTGTAAAGAAGCCTTTCCTCTGCTGGTTGTGAAGCTTCCTTTCTTCTAATCTTAGCGGGTGACCACGTGTCCTCTGTAAGGTTCTATGGGTAAAGAGTTCATGTGAAAGCTCTATATACTTTCCCCTAATATATTTCTAGATAGTAATCATATCACCTCTTAGACTTACACCCAAAGCAGAACACAGACTTCATATATAATCTTTATATTGGATCTTGTGAAGATTAGTCATTTCTTTTGTAATTTAACTGAAAGATATATATATATATATATATATATATATATATATATATATATATATATAAAGTATATACTAACTTAAGAGACATATTGCAATGCAACTTAAAAATAAAATTTATTTTTGTTTCATTATCTACATTATATCTAAGAAATATCATTTAATCCAACCTCCCCTGCTCATTCATGTGCTGTTGGTTTACTCCTTATAAATGGAAAGAGAAACTCTGTGAGTGAAACTAGCTATTGATTTTCTTCTCTCTGAAGCATGGCAGGCGCAGTGTGCAGGCAGCTGTGCATTTCTTTCTCTATGTACTTCCCTGTCCTCTAATTCACTGCATTTTAATTGTGTATTAGAGTCCATGGGGGAACCATTGTATGTACAATATTACCCAGAGTAAAAGAGTGGGGTTTTTATAATAGATTACATTTTCTTCCTCGTTAAAAATGTAAGATTATCTTTTATTCCACCTTTACAATTTATTTGTTAGTTTTATTATTCAACAACAATAAAATTATTAGTGGCATATTTGTCATAATAAATAGCGTATTAATATGGTATTTATATTTTATATGGTATTTATATACATATATATTTTATATATTTTATTTACCTGAATTTATAAAGGTAATCTTTATTAAATATGTCAAGGGCAGGTTAGGGGGCTAGATAAAGGTTTGTGGGAGCCAATTACAGGTTTGTGCTAAACAATTACAGTTATGACAGTTCTCCACATAATATAAAGCACTCAACCTGTAGGCTACATATTATGTGACATTTCTTTGATATTGCTTTACTTACATGGTCATATAGCGCTTCAATATTCTCTGTATAGTGAAGGTAATCCTTGATTAAGAGTGATTAGATTATATTCATTGTCCAGGCAGCCAGATCAAGGTCCTTTCAATACTGTCATTAGTAGTGATGTTCATGGGACTCCAGCAAATATACGTTTCCATTGATATTGTTATCAGCTCATTGCAGGCCAGCTTAGTGTCTGCTGAATAATACTGAAGTTATATTGTTATGAAGGAATTGCTGCACAGACAGAATAGGCACAATGTTTTATCTAATACTGAAGTTGTTCTGAGATGTACAATATTAATATGAATAGTCAAACTGCGAAATGGAAAGAGCCAATTAACAGCTGTCTCAGTGTGCTGATATACAACCACCTGTAGACGCATTACACCTCAATGTGATTCTTTTAAATACTCCTGACTACCTCAACCTCTGCTTAACACATACAGTGCTTTGGAAATGTCTACCAGTATTTGCATTTTTCGCACTTCTGCACCTCACAGTCTGTGATTTTTTTTCTCACAAACTTCCTGCAAAAAAATTAAACTAATAATTACATTTATTTTGATTTTTTTTGGCATAGTGATACCCTGCTCGTATTAAAGGCTTTAAAAAAAAGACTATAAAACCATGCTGCATACAGTGAACTAGTAGCCTAACAATGACATATTATTGTGTTTTAGTACATAATAACATTTGTTATATTAGTACTCCTTGAAGTTGTAACATATTAAGTTTTCAGGTTCTATTATTTGATTTGTTATTTGCGTCATGTTTTTCAGTAGACAAATCAATACTGAATTTACCATTTTAATTCCTTATGTCAAAATATTTCCTATTTTTCTGAGCTAAATGTATCAGCAGTTTACCTATTGGAATGTTCACTTTATGGAATTAGATGCTTGTATGTACTACGGTAGTAGTGAAATCCGTGATAATGAACCCCTCTTACTAAATGGAATAATTTAATCTTTAAGCTTCTTTCACTGATTTTATAAGATGGTCAATTAATTTTAAATGTAATTTTAACTATGAATCCCTGATTACTAAAATAGTCTATAGCTCCTAGTGTTTTAACATCCTTAACATAATATAATATGAAACGATTTAACTAGATAGCAGTTTTAATAAAATATTGAATTCTTGGATGCTAAGTATAGTATGTATAACTTTTCACAGTGAAGAGGCCTAACTGTACAGAAAACTCACCTTCATTTGGTGTTTCTACTACATGGAGATCGTTACTTTGAGAGTCGATCATAGTCTTGCACTAATGGTGACCTATTTTCCTTATGATGATGATTTAGTTCTTTGACCACTGTAGTGAGCCATGAGTCATGAATGGCCACTCTGTAACAGGCGAGGACTCCAAGAGCAGGGTAGGAGCTTGTTATTTTGTACTCTTTCCTTGCATTTTTGGTTTTCATCGTGTTTTGTGTTGTGTACTCATTACCCTGTTTCCTTTGTTATTTATGTATATTCTGTTATTGCATTTGGTTATCTCTTGTACTTCAGTCTCCATTGTCCAATATTACCTGTATTTGTAGCTCTTCTGTGTTTATTGTTTATGCTGCTCCAGCTCATTTCCCATCCATTTTCCTGTTCCTCTGCCTTTGTGTTAATAAATCTGCATTCTTATGTTTAGTGTCATCAGAGGCTGTCTTCTAGGGACTGTGATCTGCTGGGTGCGGCAGTACATGTTCTGGGGCTCCAGTGAATAACAGGCACCAGCTAGCCCCCATGCCTGGGAGCAGTCCTGTTCGTTTCCCATTTGTGTCAGTGTCCAGTTCATAACAGTATGTATCAGTGCATAGCAGTCATATATTTTATACAAATCACTGGTGAGGCACTTTGCATTGCATAGCAGTCCCTGGTGCTTTCTATGTGATATAGGTCATTGTATTGTATAGTGGTCATTTTTGTAGGCTCTCAATTGTGTAAAAGAACAAAAAAAAAAAAGGTTTTCAAATGAATGAAAAAAATCTGTTTATTGCAAATTTTTAAACTGATATAATAATGGAGGGGAGTTGTTTTTTTTTGGATTTGCCTTGGGCCTCCTCAGCCCTAGTTATGCCACGGTACAGTGACAGTAGATTTATCCATTTGGAAAAAACTTGTGCTGGCTCTTATCATGAGAGGTTGTTATAAGGTTGTTAGAGTGTTATAAGGTTGAGCTGAGGGGCATACGCTCGCAGGATGATCCAGTCATCCCAAATTTAGAAACACTCAATGTCAACATTACAAAAACAAATTAAAGACATATAGATTAGTAAAAAAAAAATCTAATAAATTATTAGCAGTTTTTGCTATAGCACCATAGCGCTTTACAATTTGCCATTTAAAGGTGGGGAACTTTAAAGAATAAATCTTTAAGAAGTGTAGTGAGCTGTATCAGAAAAGAAAAACGGTATCAGAAAAGTTCTAACTAATTAAAATTGGTTAAAACTAATATACTGTATATAAATATATATGGCTACATCTAATGACATGATGACGTCACGCCATGCTGGAAAGTGATGACAAACCGCTTAAAATCCATCAAGGAGAGCAGCGGGGAGGAGGAAATATTGCTACCCTCCCGATTTTTNATTATTGCTTTCTTTAGTTCATTTTTATTTCTTTATTATATTCTTTACACGGCTGCCTTACTGCCACTTGGTCACCCACTCGATCGACATAGACGGCTGGCCTAAAGTCGCCTAATGGGCGCGCAGGCCCTGTATGGCCTACATATCAGTTTGCATAATGTTTTTTGAGCTACATGTCATTAAAACCTTCATATGATTTACCTTTTGACTGCAAAGATNTATTTTTCTACTTTTTTCAAACCCTTAGTTATGTATTCCCCAAATTCCTCCAGAATCCATTAGGGATTATTAAGAGATTTATAGTATCTTAATATTGATTATACATCTACATGGTAAATTTATGGTAATTTTGCAGGATATTCTAATGTTTGTTTCTGGGTGGTAGCATGAAGTGCTTAGCGTATCATGGTATGGTATTAGCGTATCATAGTCGTCCTTTTAATGATACTGCTTAGCGTATCATGGTATTAGCGTATCATGGTCATCCTTTTAATGTTAAACATACTTTACTGTGGCCTGCTTGTGCTCCTAAAAACATTAGTATCCCACACTCACCAAAACCTATTATTTCCTTTTGCATAACAATGGGACTACATCCCCAGACGTCCATTGTGAAAAAGATCCATAGCACTGCAGCTGATGATATCGGTGTAAATGAAGAAGGTCATAGTGTGATAAAGATGGACACAGTGGGCCAGATCCTGCTTTATGTCAGCTCTGTCACAGTCCAAATTCAAAGAATCAGCTATTATGAAATATTAATNAAAATTTGATTAGTAAATATTACTTTTTGGTGCCGTATCATGTCTCAGGAAATCTTTTATATATTATTCTGAATTCGTCAGCTCCCATGCATGCATACGAATGTCGGGCATAAGTAAGCTAGCACACATGCGTTCTGTACGCTTTAAGTTCCACCCGCTGGGCAGGTCTTTCTTCCCCAATCACCAAAATTACACTAGGTGGACGTTTGAATGATTTAAATTTACAGTTTAGGAAGGGGTAACAAGGAATTAATGAAACTAAGGTGCTGATTTAATGTTGTTTGCGCAAATTTTTAGTTCACACGTATAAAAATCAGCAAGATTTCACTACCGTAATAGGCGCAAAAAAGCATGCATGGCTTTTTCGCGTCTAAAATGTGGAATCGGCTCCTAAGTTCACTTCCCTCTCCCATACTCCCGTGCTGTCAGAAGTCAGGACCTGGCCCAGGGTGATTAAGTGGCCCACATATAATTCACCACCACAACAGTGGTCATACCAAAAAAATGACTGCCACTCCAATGGACTTTTCATAATTTTCAGCACCAAACCATTGTGGCTCTTCATCTGACAATCCACTGAAGATATTTTTAATTCAGGCATGGTCTGGCTGCAAGATTAAAGATAAACAGGTTTGAATTGTTACACTACCACATTTTCACAAAATTGTTCCAGAAAAAAAATTCTGTATTTCCATAAAAAAAATGCTAATTTGTGTTTACTTATTGTAGTAATCCTGACATAACAATTTATGAATCCACTTGAAAAAAGTGCAACATAGATATTTTCTCCGAATTATAGTTATCTTTACTTTGCAAAACACAGCATTAAGGATGAATTACTGCTGTTGTCTATAAAGGGATTCCATTGACACTCATTAAGTGCTGCGTTATTTCTCAGAATACAGTTTAATAATCCATGTATTCCTTATTTTATGTTATAATGCTGACAGTCAACATGACCAATTTCATCCAATATAACATGTTTTGCTTCATTTTTTCCATTACTTTTTATTTACACTGAAATGATATTTTGCTGATGTTTAACAATCTAAGGTGCAATAGTTTAGAGGCAGATTAAGCAGCTATCAAGAACAAGGAGTTGGGAGTAGAATAACTGTTGATGCGAGTGCCAGGTCAAGGGCCAGTGAGGTAGCCAGGATTTAAAACCAGGGTGAAAGCATAGGAAAGTAGGCATTTGTAAGAAGAATGTTGAATAAACTTAATAGTCGTCAGGGTCAAGAAGAGGTGGTGGCAGAGNGCATGCCTGCCCACAGAGCTAACGGTCTGTAGACCCTGATGACATCATTGCTGGACTTATGGACTAATTTACACAGTCTCAGAAAATCACCAGTGCTTAAACGCTGACTGCGGTTATTGAGGAAAAGAAGAAGGAAAAAGAGTAGAGGTGCCACACTATAACCACTACTGTATCTGTAATCTTGAGTAGCAGAATACTCTTGGGAATTAGTATAATAAATCCTATAAATGTAATATAACCTCATCAAATTGAGAAATTTGTACCCTTTAAGATTCAAAATCGACTTACATCGACATTTATTTGAAATCACTACCCAAAATCAATACATAGTAAATCTGCAATATTTTAAAACGCTGTGAAATTACTGTTTTCAAATTGCTACTTAGTAGATTTGTAAACTTGTGAGTAGAGGGACTTGGGACCTGGGATTTTCTCTGACTACCCTGCACTAGCAGACTTACCGCCTGGGGTTTACAGACCGAAGCTGCACTTACCAATTATGCTGGGTTGGTTCTTACTAAAAGATGGCACTTAAAGCAGAGTGGGAGATTTAAGGAACAGAGTGAAAGACAGGGAGGGAAACAGGAGAGAGAGAGTAGAAGGAAATGTCTGGCCCTCTCGTGCTGGAGCAGCTCCACAGTGCTTCCTGCTTGGAGTGATCTCACTTGCTCTGATGTATGGACCTGGTACCAACGCAGCGCAATGATCATCAACCACAGATGTTGGTGACCCTGCTTTACTCCACATGCTGCACGTGTAAGGGCCTTATAAAGAAGGTGACAGAGTGGCGGCACCTGAGAACTCACCACCTTAGGCAACATGGCACTCACTGCAGGAGAGAAAATAAGAACATACAATCCTTCCTACACTCTCCATCACATCTGCAAACCTTACCCTAAACAAATCCTGCCTCTAATGTCTTCTCTGCAAGCAGGTAGCTTGAAGAGGTCTTAGCGCTCCCACATTGGCTCCTCCTCTGTCTCCACCAGGTCGCACTGATCACTTCTTCTCTAGGCCACCTCTCTTCTTGCTTGACACACCGCTCACTTTTCCTCTGAGGACCATGGTGTAACTGCAGGGATCGCAGATTCACCATGGTCCTCAGAGGAAACAGCTCGCTCTCTCTCCCCTGGCATATGGATCTGGTAACTGCGAGAGATTATTAAGGATGTTTCTGTGTCCCAGACATGGAATTAATTGATTCACTTTATTAATTCACATAGTTACACAAAGTTAACCAAATCAAATTGAGAAATGTTGTACCCTTTAAGAACAACTCCTGCTTCTAACTATAAACTGCAGGGTATATAAAAAATACCATTACAAGTCTTCACCTGTTTAGGACCTTATGTTTGAATGGTAAATAAATTTATACTTTTGAGTTGGAACACACCAAAATAGTTTTACTGAGAGAATATTTAANATGAACAGTGTTACAGTGAACCTTACAATTACCCTGCAATGTGAACTACACTACTGATGGTCAGTCCCGATTTGATACTTCTAAAAGAAATGACTTTTAAATGCTACATAGAGTACCTGATATAATGATTTAGACACTGTTTTACCAGTATTNGCTGCTAAATTTTTATGCTTTTCCAATTAGATTACTGCTACATATGCCACATGTGTGCATGACCAATAATAATCAGTTAGTGGTCTAGTCTTGCAAATGCCACAAATGCCCCCCAAAATTTCCTGATGACTTATAATACTACAGCATGNCTCATTTTGTTCCACTACTGAGGTCTTGCAAAAAGGAAGCTTTTTATACTGAATTATTTTCCATGGTTATGAGGAATAATGTCAGAATATTAAAACCCCACGGGTCTGAGACTGCCATGGATTACAACATATTATGCAAACTGAAGCCAAAATCAATAGCAAGTAAAGGTAAAGTGTCATGAATGAAATCTGAAGACACAATGGGCTCTGTTTAATGAGGTTTTGTGCCAGAAATTCTCAGGAGGAATTTTCAGACTCAGTACACAAACTGCATCTTGAAATAAGGCCAATGTCGTTTAATCAAGCAGCCCAGAAGTATCAATCATAACTGGAACAATGATTTAATACTAGGTTTCCTTAACTGACATTTCCCAGTTTGATGAGTTCAGTATCATTCACAAAAGAAAATAAGTGGTTTTAATAGTTTTGTTTACAGTTATTGTAATTGTTACTATGCATACTGTATATTACATGTGCAGTGGTAGCCTGGTATTTCTATACTTACACCTAAAGTTATACACCAGCTCAGCAGTTGGTGTAAGTGTAAAACAGAGAAGCCTTTTAGTCATTAAATGGTCTATTTTTAAAAATAATATTTATTTATTTTCTTCCACAAATTTTGTTGACACACAAAATCAAATACAAAAATATTTTAAAAAATCACACCTATGTTAAAAATATGTACTG
>JABWIB010000732.1:99717-110017 GCA_016617825.1 Platyplectrum ornatum | reverse complement strand
ACACACCCCTGTTCGGTGGTACAGGACACACCCCTCCGGTGGTACAGGACACACCCCTCCGGTGGTACGGGACACACCCCTTAGGTTCAGTGCCTTGACAGAACTGTCACAAACTCCTTGATATTAATTTCATGGCATATTGTAATGAGAGAAAGAAATGGCTTCTGGGTAAAGAACATATAATGATAGTGGGTCACATAGTATAGAAGTGTCTCACTAGTTATTTTCTTGTGTATTGAAGTGTACAATGTAAAAATAAACATATTCAGCGTGCATGTTCTCTTCTATAGTGTACCTTATCTATGCATGAAAAGCACTATCACAAGTCTTCCTGAGGGTCATGCCCTCCTTTATGCTTGCTGTTAATGTCCGCAGGGCTATACTATAGGTATCAACATATAATGTAATATATATCTAAAAAACAATTCAGTGAATAAACAGACTAAAGCTGGGCATCCACTAGAATGATATTGTTCTGCTGCCACACATGTCCTCTCCCCAACATGCTGAATGGACGCAGTGCCGGCTGCCATAGAACTTCCTCTCCAGTCGGGCTGGCCACACACTAGACGATTTTTATCCCAAATCCACACAGATCCTGGAGTCAGGCTAAATCTGTCTTGTGAATGACCAGCTTAAGAGTAGAGTAGGGGGAGGTGTGACAATGTAATGTATATATGACAGCCCACATTACCACCACCATGTTATGTGAAGCTGACCTTATTACTGCACCGTATAGAGAACCCGGCAGATCTAGGACTGACCTATTGTCATATTGGGGCCGATTCAATCCTTTAGGCACGAAGTTTTCTGCCTTACGCAAATAGCGTAAGGCAGAAAATCTCGCGTTTTTTTGTTCGCACCTCACTTCGCGTTTTTTCCCGTCTTCGCGCGGGATTGAATCGGCCCCATAGTCCCATCCATGTTATCATCGGAATAACGGACACCCGGAGGTGCAGTATTATAACTCTGATTTAGTTTTACAATGACTTTAGCCACAGATGAGGGGACAGGAGCTTTCCAACACCAAAACCAATAAATATATGTGCTTTAGGTACAAAATGCAGAGTTTGAGATAAAGGAAGGGACTGGAATCTCCAGAGCTCCAAAATCCCCATAACTGATTCACAGAGGTACATGTATTGTGCATTAATAAAATGTAAAATAAAATGCTATATGCATATACCGATGTACCGTATTACTGAAGATTTCACATGCCACATAACAGTTAATACGGAGCATAGCCAGCTTATTACGTCGCTGACTCCCTCCCCCCACAGCTCATGCTGTTCCCCTCATTCTTCAGATTGCTCCCCTTAGCCTTTTCCAGCAACCCAGATCCCACTATGCTAATAGTACTTTATCCCCCCCCCCCTCCCAACACAGACTCTGGCATTAGAAAACAGTGAGTCTTTCTGATCTTAGTCCTTTTCTTCTCATGAGTGACAACTGCTGCTTGGTCCATGGATCCCTGCCCCCACGCTCTGATGTCACCCCCCTCGCCCTCCCCATTCCTGAAGGCTTGTCAGCCCTGCAAGGAGACTGCAGAGAATGAGTCACTGCTGAAAGCATTTCAGTGGCCCCCAGGACAGTCTGCAATGCCAGCACCTAGTTCCGGCCTGTGACCTCATTTATGCTATTTACCTTCACAGACAAAATATAATGTATCAATAAAAACAAAACCTGTGCAATTTAAACAAACATTATAGTAAAATTATGATGATATGTTACTGTATATATATATATTTTATTTATTTATTATTAACAGGTTTTTATATAGCGCCATCAGATTACATAGCGCTTTACAATTTACAATGGGGATTACAGACAGAATGCAGACACGGGGAGAACATACAAACTCCACACAGATAAGGTTCTGTCTGGGAATTGAACTTACAACCTCAGAGCTGTGAAGCAGGAACGCTAACCGTTGAGCCATCCGTGCTGCCCATTTATATATAAATTATATTATATAGTAAAAATTAACAATTATTATTTATAATAAAAAAAAAGTTGAAACGTCAAAACAATGAAAATGTTGAAGTTTGCTGTCAGTTGGAGGCCCAGGGATATTTTCCTCCACCCCATAACATTTCGTAAAGCCTGCCAGCCAGAGTAAAGACCAATCTCAAAGCTCAGACAGAATACAGGCTTGTATCCTGGTTGCAAGCTAGGCCCGGGGCCTGTATCATGTTGAAGACCTTAGTGAAGATTACATAGATTACATCGAGGGTGTGAAAAATAGCTTTGGGAAGGATTGTCATTATTAAACCTGCTACATGACATAGCCTTGTACTACATCCATAGGTGAGGTCTGTGATTTGTTTAATTAGGGGATTATAATTAACCTCTGAAGCTGGCCACACACAAGAAGATTTTTAGCTCTGTTCCACAATGATTGTGGAACATCATTTGACACAATATGTGAAAGTAAATTATTGTTATTATATTATTAAAATATATATTTCTAATCAAATATTATTTACAAAACTCTTCTGCAGCCTGCGATCATCCGATTTTGTTATTAGGAGCTCCTTATTAAATGGATCATTAATGTCTTGACATTTTCCGGAGGAATGATTTTCATATATAGTTCTGCAACGTGCCACCTTATAGATGAGCATACCATAGCAGCAAAAATTTGGGAAGTATTTATGGGTAGTATTGACAATTCACGGAACACTAGACAACAGTATATACAGGGACTTTGTGCAGCTGGTGGGACTACACACTTATCTATGTGCCCTGCTTATCTCTCACAATCATATTATTCATTCTCAGTTGGCTGTGGTGCTGGGGACCTTCTCCAGCTCCAGATTGTTGAACCAATATACAATAAATTCAGTCATTTGCTAATAGAGGTGGGAATTAGGTATTCCAAATTAAGACTCAAACTATGTATCTACATGAACATCATGAGCTCTTTCTATTGCTGTGCCTATGTGCTTTAGATAAATAGAATGTCTTTGTCTATAACCGATATCTATCGATTAATGAGACAATAACCAATTTAAATATAGATAAACCAATGTGTACCTGTATTTAATATATTTCATACGTTTGCTTATATATTGTCTCCTCTTGTGTCGACATCCCCTAAGGGATTACACGTGTGCAGCAGATGTTACAATTGGATCTTCAGTCATTGGAAGTTCCATATGTTAGAAGATCTGTATGTGGTGGGAGTGATTTGATTTCCACATGTCTAATCACCATAGTGCAGACATGCAAGGATAGACATGCAGGTGCGGCCATGGCGAGGGGAGTTTGCAGTTGGAAGATAAGTGCCATCAGCTTCTATACAGAAATTTAAGGGTTTGTTGTGTGATGCACAAAAAGCGCACAGGAGGTCTGGTTGCAGTATTGTAAGTATGACACCCAGTATACACATATATTTACATGAGTGATCTTTCTTTCATTTGTGAAACTTGCAGAATATAAAAGAAATACTATAATTAAAAATACAATATAAAACTACCAGACATCCCATATTTACTATCTACTGTATCATAGAACTCCCTTTTTCTGTCTATTTTGTAATTTATAAATATTTAAGAACTAATATTGGAATTCATATAAACTTATTGGCTTTGTGCAAAAAACCATGCCCAGGTCATAAGATGGTAAGGGCTGGCATTGTTATATACTGCCATCATATCACTTTTTGCTTCATAAAATCATATAAAATACCTAGCACCTAAATTTAGACCATTACTCTAAAAATATTCTGCTATTGATATAGTGATTGGTGAAATATTGGTATAGTGGCATTTGTATAGGTCATAATCAATGAATGAATATTGTTTTCTCTCTCTTTCTCCATATATATATATATATATATATATATATATATATATAATGTTCTACCTACAAGACTCACACCGATGCTTGATGTGTGATTTTCACAATTCAAAAAGGTTTTTATTAATTTTTAACATGGAAGTAACAGATGACACCCCTCATTCTTTCGTGCAGAGAGCACGAAAGAAAACCCAAGGGATAATTGACAAACCGTCAAAAGATGCACGATGCACAAAAATGGGATATTAGTGGGAGTGGTATAAGAGTTTGAGGCAGCAGGTGGAAAAATAATCAGTATGATGCATGTCAATGTACAATAAGAAGCAGCGAAAGGACAGAGTGGGACTTTAAATTACATAAAATAATGCAATATGATATAAGATAGGTAAAAAAGGTAGCTGATGGTGTTATTTTGATTAAACAACATTCTACATCTAAATGCAGGGTTATGTGGATACAGTCCAAAAGAGAAAACAATAGAAATACTGAGCTTGCAAATGATTAAACCTGCTTCATATAATAGATATTCCTTTATTAATTATTTGTAGAATGAGCTTCACAGTCGCCGGGAAAACAGGCAGATATGCAGGGAACAGGCGATCTGTGCATGCTTGATCGCATAACTTTATTTAATGTTAAATAAAAAATATTGATTTCATATTTTTTTTACTATGTTTTAATTGATAAAAAGCTGGTATAATAACAGCATGCCACTACTATGCGTGACCATTGACAAAAACAGTTTTATTTAATCGTGTAAAATCCAACATTAACGGCATTCACATTATTTTACTATCAAAGTCGTGCGTAATAGCGACTACTAATTTCTAACTAATTTGTTTATGTATCTTTAATGCCATCAACAGGACATTATAATTATTTTCAAACACTGACCAATGTTAAAATTATCAATAAACAGTATTCAAACACATTTTGATTATTATAATTGTGAAACCAGATCTACATTATTATTATTATTATTGTTTGAATATTTTTTGTTTAGTATGATGTTTTTTTTAATACTATATATAGAAAGATTATAGTATAATGATATACAAACATAAGAAACTTTTTCTTCTATGGACTTTTGTTAAGAAGAAATATGGGGTCTGTATAGCATACTTTATAGTATAATGGACAATAGGGCTAATCCAGAGTTTGGGGATAAGGGCAAAACAGGTGCAAGTATAGACCTGGTTAACCCATTAATGACCCGGCCTATTTGGTCCCTAATGACCAGGTCTTATTTTCCAAATCTGACATGTGTCACTTTATGTGGTAATAACTTTTTAATGCTTTTACTTATCAAACTGATTCTGAGATTGTTTTTTCGTGACACATTGTACTTTAAGTTAGTGGTAAATTTTGGTTGATACAGTCTGTATTTTTTCGTACATGCGAAAATTTCACCATTTTCAAAATGTTACAATTTTTCCTTGTAAACACAGATAGTCATACCACACAAAATAGTTACTAAATAATAATTTCAATATGTCTACTTTCTGTTGCCATCATTTTTTAAACCACCTTTAACTTTTTTAGGATGGTAGTGGGCTCATAAACTTAGTAGAAATTTTTCGCAATTTTAAGAAAATTTGAAAGTTTCAAAAATTTAGAGGCCAGTTGACATTGGATGTGACTTTGAGGGGCCTGTGTGATAGATATCCCCATTTAGTAAACTGNAAAAATTTACCCAGAAATTACTAATCTCAATTCATCCAATCATTTCAGGGACAAGAATTGGTTCTAGTTTGGAATTAAGTGTAGGGAAGTATTATTAATAAAATCTGAGCTACCCTATGGAGCCTGTATTTCCAAAGCATAGCATAGACCTGANTACCAGCCATATACACACAGGACAGTTTAATATTGCAGTTATAGGCCNTATTCAAGTCCTCTGTCCCTACATATATAGTTTATTAATCTATAACCTGCCAGTCACTTCTGCATACTAGGTTTCATAAACCTACTATATTTCCTTCCCAATGTTTGTGATGCTGCTCTGTCTATTAGTTCAGCCACTGATTCCTGATTAACTAATACTGAAAACAAAATATTTGATGGTTGTTTTGCCAAAACCAAAACACAATGAAGAACTAAAACCAAAGCAGAGTAAGTCACTGTTGATGTCTAATGTACATGAAAAGTTCCCAAGAATATAAAATCATGTAATGCATATTCACAAAAATCGAATTTGGAAATGAAACAATGAAATTATTTTCGTGATATATTGTTTTCTTAGCTTAAAACTACTCAAATGCAAGAATAAACACGGTTTCAATTAAAAAACTTTTGCTGTATCAATTAAAGTAAAGTACATGAGGTCACCTGATCTCTTTTTAATTAATGTGAGAGCTTTTCCCTATACTCAAAGGACATAAGCAACAGCTGCTGTAACTTCAGTTTGAAATGCTGTGTTGATCACAAATCTCACTTCCATAATGTCTGTTTAAAATATTTCTTATGTAACTTTTTATGAAGTAAATATACTTTAAAAACATAAACTTAAACATAGCCATTCCATCTGGCAAAACAGAAACCTATACAAAAGGGGGCCAGGCACCCATTTTAATGGGAATTCTAAGGGCNGTTTGGGTGCTTTGTTACAAACCTACTAGAAGATGGGGGATAGTAAAATAAATAATAAGACAAGTTACTGTCCCACCAAGAGTTATTGTGCGGCCAGGAAATTAGCTATACTGTCTGGGATATAATGTATCTAGGAAGGACAGAGTAGCAAACATTGGATTATTAGACCATAGAATCCAGAGATTATTCTTTGTATTATGGTGATATACGGACCAGCAGGACAGGAGAAGGAAACGTACATACCTAACATGCAATGCATCATAACAAGAGCATTACAAAGGCATGCAATAATCAAGGGAGATTTTAATATACCGGATATCAATTGCTTCCCTCTGCAGCTTGTTAGTCTAGACAGAGTCTGCGTGTAGCTCAGCATGCAGTCCAGAGAGTTATATTGTCCAAAGCAGACTAAGGTTGTTATATAAGGCACAGGCTGAGAAAAAGAATTACCTTTATTTTTTTTAAGCAATTTTAGTAAACTTAATTAGAGGCAAAAAAAACCTAAAGAAGGTATGTTAAAACTAAATTCAGAGAGTTGGAACCATGTTGATGGTTGATGGAACCATGTTAATGGCAAATCATCTTAATTATAGTTATTCAATNTAATAAGAAAGAGAAGGAAAGAGAACAAAGAAAGTAACAAATTATTTAATTGAAGAACTGGTTTTAAGAAGTTANATGGGTATAAAAGCAGGGCTGGGGTGCATGATGGGGATAAAATCAGAACTGTTTATATAAATCTCTGTCAATGTTAATTAAAATAAGACCTACCCCGAAAATAAGCCCTATGGTGTTTTTTTGGGCCAAAAAAAAAAAATAAGACAGTGTCTTATTATCGGGGAAACACGGTATTCATCAAAAGTTGGCATAGTACTCACGGCAGTTACTATGCGGGCTATTGTGATTGAAACTAATGTGAAAATCGATTTTTAATGCTGGAAATATTCACATTAGTTTCATTCACAAAAGCTGAACGTAGTAACCGCTGTTATTACTATGCCAGCTTTTGTAAGTAGAGTAAAAAAAAAATGTTTTTTTTTAATAAAACCCCCACGGACACGATAGATTTTGTTTTTTAACTTTTTTATTATTATTTTTATTGATTTTTTATTATTATTATTTTTATTATTTTTTTATTATTATTTTTTACACAGATCCTGCAGTTATTCATTCACAAACAGGCTACTAAGCCTGTTTGTGGAAAATAAGCACAGGATCTGTGCTTACTATTAGAAGACTGACAGATCTGTCAGTCTACTGTGGCTTTAAAGCTGCAACTGGCTAGTCAGAATTGACTAGCCAATCGCAGCCTTTACCGGGGACGGGACCAATAATTTTGGTCTCCCCCCGGCTTCAGTAGCATGGCAGCTGTCAGTGCTATACTGTCACCCCATGATGCTGCGGGAGTGACAGTTAAAATCAAACATTAAACTGTGGGGGGGGGGGCAAGTATAAACATATACAGAATAATGTTGGTCACGTACTAGGTGGTTATTGTGGAATTGGGCTAAAAATCATTTACATGTGACTTACGGGCCACTGTGCTTAGAACCTGATACACCTAAATAGGCCTAATCAACCTGATTAGCCTTTAACAAGCCCAAAAACCTAAACTGGGCATGGTAGATGGTGAAAAGGACTTCCTCTGCTGTCTGGTAAAGGACACAGCTGACCAAGCCTCTACCCTGGACATGCCATTCCGCTGGGCAGTTACTAGAACAACTATGCTCTGTTAATTGGCTCCAATCACACTAGAATAATAATTGTTCTAGTGAGTGCCCAGTTTGCAAAAGCAAAGTGTTTTCTATACATGCAATAAATTCAATTGCACCCCTCACATTGCAACATGGTTTTTCTCAGGTCTACAATTGCTCCTAAAAAAGGTGTAAGTTCAACTCAGGATAGGCCCCATGAAGTCAGACTCTGGATAGCAATGGACAACAGGGCTAAGCCTGAGTTTGGGGATAAGGACAAAACTGATGCATGTGTAGACCTGGGCCTAAATTCACTAAGCTGAGAGTTTNCTNGTGAATTTGAAAGGTGGTGAAGTTGCCCATAGCAACCAATCAGATTCAAGCTCTCAGTTTCATTTTGCATACTGGAGAATGTGAGCTCGAATCTGATTGGTTGCTATGGGCAACTTCACCACCTTTCAAATCCACCAGCAAACTCTCCGCTTAGTGAATTTAGGCCCTGGTCAAAACCAAACATTGAACCACATGGAGAGAAAAGTATAAACTGAAAACAGAATTAGAGTTTAAAGGTGAAGTTTCTCATCTGTAAATTACAAATTAAACATAAAGCTGCGCAACTTCTGAGTTCTTTTGTGCAAAAGAAAAAAGTATTTCTCTGTATGCAATTAAATAAAAATTCATATGCCCCCCTCACATGGCCACATGGTTTGGATCAGGTCTACACTTAGACCTAAAAACTCTGAATCAGGGGTATATTTACTAAGCAGCGAGATTGCAGTGAGATTGGAAAGTGGGAAGTTGCCCACAGCAACCAATCAGATTCAAGATCTCAGTTTCATTTTACACACTGGAGAAAGTGAACGCAAATCTCATTGGTTGCTGTTGGCAACATCCCCACTTTTCAATCTCACTGCAATCTCACCGCTCAGTAAATATACCCCCTGGTTACAACCATTGGGTTTCTAAGGATTTTAAAGATATATAAAGATTCCTGTATGGTGAAATCATTACACTCTATAGGCTGCAGAGAACTAACATCTTACTTGAAAGGACCAATCATATTTAGTCAATATTTTTATGGACCAATGAATTCATTGACCCTTTGTTCTATTATTCACACCCATTACTATGTTGAAAACTATATAATATCACACTGGTTTTGGAGAGATTGATCAGGATTGATGTCATGTATAGTCTAATGTTCTTGCTGCTTAATAAACATCTTTGTTTGTTTAGACAGTCAGTTATAAATCTTTATTAGATGTAGAATAAATGCAGTCTATGTTTGTATGATAGTTACAGAATGAGCAATTGTATATTTCATTTAGTACTGGCAGCATGTTGCTGCATATTAAGAGCAACTAACATGACTTACAAGTTGAATGAATCGAATCTGTATTTTATAACAATTTATGTCCCAATATAAAAAAATAATTCCTTTTCTGATTAACCATTTGTCATATGACATGCAAATTCCATGACCTTCCCCCCATTGTCACTTTTCCCCTGCGAATAACACAGGTGTAACGTCCCTTTGTCACTTCTTGTGCTTGAATAACCAGAATTGTTGAGGATTTCCCAGTCATAACAGCCAAATTGTCCTTGAAAATTATTGCAGAGGAGAGTAGCCGGGATCCATCCTTGTACCAACTACAAAAGGTAAGAACATAAAGAATAAGACCAATGGACCAGATCCAGACTTTACATACTATTTACTTATGCATGACTTACGAGCGAGTGGGGAAAATCATGTTGAATTGCAGGGGAGGTAAATTTCATTAGTTGCAAACAGTAAACCAGATCCAGACTTTACATACTATTGACTTACGACTTACTCACGAGTGGGTAAAACCATGTTGAATTACAGGGGAGGTAAAATGTAAAATGCATTTTTAACACAGATACTGACCACAGTTACAATGTTATTATACTAGGGCTACTATACTATAATACTGTTTGCAACTGATGAAATTTAACTCTGTTTTGCCCATTCGTGAGGAAGTCGTGAGCACAGGAGCACTTTTGCAAATGTTAGTAAAAAGATTACAGTTGCGCATCCTATACTTGAATACCATATACAGGGAACGTGTCGCTTTGTAGAAGCCCAGCTTTATAATCTTTGAAACTGGGTGGACTGACATCATTGACCACCAAAATGGTACATGGTATGACCAACAAAAACTATAAAGAAAGACTAGAGAAACTAAATATGTACA
>JABWIB010000732.1:82354-99627 GCA_016617825.1 Platyplectrum ornatum | reverse complement strand
AACAGTTTAAGCATGCTTGGGATAAATATAAGGGTATTGTCAAACAAAATATAGAATAAATTTGGGTTGGTATAGTTTTAAAATACACAACTGGGCAGACTGGATGGGCCATGTGGCTCTTATCTGCCGTCACTTTCTATGTTTCTATGTTTCTATGGATATTAAAGTCTCAGTAGCATTCTTTCCTGCTTTCCTGTTCTTGATTTTGGAGTCTGTTTTGTGAAAATTCCATGGAAGCAAAATGGTGCGGAGAAAGTCTGGGTGAGCACCTATTGTTTGGCTATTTAGGTTTCAAGCCTCGATCCTGGCTCTTTATTTATTAACAGGTTTTTTTATAGCGCCATCAGATTACGTAGCGCTTTACAATTTAACAATAAGACATGACTGGGTGATAACAGACAGAAGGTGGGGAAGAGGGCCCTGCTCGCAAACTTACATTCTATAGGCTCTTTTTCAAAGGTTATGTGACCTTCGAAAAAGCCAGGATCGAGGCTTGAAATGCGGCAGAACTATGAGTCGCAGGATCACAGCGGACATCAGTCCTGGGGTTAGTTGTACGGCGTTATACTTTCTTCCTTCTGGTATGGGCATTTATGATCCAACTGTGAATATGTTTGCGATGTGAGAAAAATTACTTTGTTTCTGGTACGGATGTATAACAGATATTAATTGTTTTTAACCATAAAAGTGCTTTTTTATTATATTATGAAGCATTATGTGCATATCTGATAATGCGCTATTGGCGCTTCTTTTTTTGTTTTATCTTCTCATCTCTCTCTCTCTATGTATATATACTCCAGGAGAACCGATATTGGAAGAAAATCCGTCTAAAGGACATTTGCGCTGCTTTATTTCCTATTTCTTGTATTTTTATTCTGTTTCTTTCAAGGTGGTAGAACTTGTCTTGGATATTAAGCAGCTGTAAATAAGAGCGCAGGTGTAACTTTTTGTTGTATTTGTGAAATTTACTACAGCAGTACCAGGGATTTCTATGAAGATGTATCTGTAAATTCAACATAGCGATTTGAAATTCCTGGTGAATAAGGGCAAATTCGACAGGGATTTCAGCTCAAATCCCCAAAACAATTCGCCATAATTCGCCAGGGATTTGAAATCGCCAATCCAGTCTAGAATGGAGAAGCATCTGGCTTCAAGCTCATTAAAAGTCCAAATATCAACTGTCTCCTTATACCACAAGACCTGGGGGGCTTGGTTCCTTCACCATGCAATGCCTCTGCCTGGGGTCGGTGGGGTCACTGGGGCCCGGGGCTCCTCCCCTACAGTATTCCCCTCCTATCCCCTCCCCCTCCTCCTTCTCTTCCTTCTATTTCAGTTTTGTACCCTCCCCCATATCCCCAAGCTACCTTGCCTTCTATGGCTGAGTCCTTTTACCACAGCCATACTGAGTGCTTGTACTGCTTCTCTGATGCCTGTTCTTAAACTCGTTAGCTTCCTGTGGTTTGGTTATAGCACTCTGTGAGCAACTTTGTTAATTCAGGGATACCTCCCCCTCTACCTGTGTTCAGAGTGTTTTGTATCATTTCATGGCACTGTGTTTTATTCCTGGCATTGCTATAGTTTTTCTTGTTGTAAAAAATCTAAATAAAGAGTGAGAACGGAGGGAAGGGAGAGAAGAATAAGCATGAAGAGGAGAAGGAAAGGAAAGAGGGAAAATTGGTGTGGCCGACCGCAATGAGGGAAAAGAGGAGAAAGATAAGAGAGACGGAGGGAAAGTGAGCGGAGAGAGGAAAAAGAGAGAGAAGAGAGTCAAGACGGTTGTTTCGATCAAACTGAAAGCAGGAGGCGGGCATGAAAAAGAGTGGCCCAGGGCTCCCCGGTTTTACAAAAGGAGTGTGTAGAATTGTTAATAATACACGTCATGAATTCCATTCAGAAGATGTACCACATCTTATTTAAGATGGAGGGGAAAGATGGAGCTTCCAATCTGCACCAATGCAGGGCAATGGAGCAAGTGACCGCAGAGGTCATGTGTTGAATGAGTCTGCTCTGATGTCGAGACGCTCCCGGAGGAGCAAGGGGAAGCAGAAAATATTTGGGCGCCATCGGGATTAGTGCAGTAATTTAATATCATTATTATTACAATTTTGCTTTTGATATTATTTTTCATTATGCTTTACAACACTGTTACCTCCCCATATATTAACTGCTTGGGTATTACCCACATGTCATTGCTGTCATGGGAGGAGAAGGAAATGGTAGATTATACCTGGTTAAAATGGTTTCCTCGACAGCACAATTATACCTGTCCCATACTAACTAACACCGATGGAAGAGGGGGGAGGACTCTTATAGGCAGGTGTCTTTTTTCTTCCTGTCCTGACTTCCTGGAGGGGGATGTCAGTGCTGTCATGTCGAGGAAACTGAACTATCTTCAAGCAACCAATTGCTTTTTGGGACTTGAACTTAATCTTGCAGGGTTTGCAGGAAGCTCCTTTTGAGCCCCTCAAGGATGTCCAGTTAAAATTTTTTATCTGTAAAGTCTCTTTTCTCGTAGTCATTACATTGGCAAGATGAGTCTTGGAGCTCCAAACATTGTGGTCAGTAGAACCCTTCCTAAACTTCTATAAGGACAAAGTGGTGCAAAGAACAAATCCTACCCAAGGTTGTCTCTCAGTTCCACATTAACCAGTCTCTTTGCCTTCATTATGTCCAAAGCCTTAGAATGACAAGGAGGCTAGACTTCATTCTCTAGATCTTGTAAGATCTGAATAGGACTTATTCCATCAGAACCACTAAATAACTTTTTGTCTTAACTTATCCACCCCCATCTCTAGGTGGATCAAGGCATATTTTTTGCCCCTCCCCTTGTCAATCTTAGGTCACACTCAATAAAGTCCATGGGGTATATTTACTAAGCCGCGAGTTTGCAGTGAGATTGGAAAGTGGAGATGTTGCCCATGGCAACCAATCAGATTCAAGCTTTCAGTTTCATATTACACACAGGAGAATGTGAACTCGTATCAGATTGGTTGCCATGGGCAACATCGCCACTTTCCAATCTCACTGCAAACTCGCAGCTTAGTAACTATACCCCATGGACTTTATTGAGTGTGACCTAAGATTGACAAGGGCATTATACCAGCATTTAAGAGTTACTAAAATCATACATCATACAAGTACATACATCATTGATTGCTATTTTTTCATTTTTATTTGTATTTTTCAATGCTGTGGTTACTGTTAGAATTTTTGTTTTAGTGGTCAATTCAGTTTATTTAAATCCATATATAGGTGTATATGTTACAATTAATTGTATTTATGCAGTTCTCACCTGACTCTTTGACGTGGTCGCAATGCCATATGGGTGCAGTTAAAGGTGACATTCTGACCTCTGGGAGCATAATGGTTTTTCACTTTAACTTTATGTGATGTAGAGTTTGGCTCAGGAATCTCTTAATTAAAAGGAATATAAGTATCATTATGCAAAAAACAAATCTAACACCATCCAGTTTTTGCTTAGCTATGAATTACTGATTAAAGGACACAGCATAACAACTACTATATGTAGTCTCACCTTTACAGCCGTTACATGGACTTTTCGACCCACAATTTTCCTGTATCACTTGTGACTCACAGTTGCATTCTAAAGCCCTACAGCCTGCAATTGCAATAATGTAGTGATAGTTGGATTCATATTTTCCATTAATTGAGAGAAAAATAAATTGTCTTTATTATTATAAGAGACTAATGGAAGTTATATTCCTGATTTATTAGTAAAATATTAAATAAAAGATCATAAAATATATATATATAAATATATTTATGGTACCAGTTTATATATTTATTACTTATTTATCTTTTGCTCATTTTAAATGTGTGCCATTTGTTAGCCAGTTAATAATAAGTAATACAAAAGTTTAAATTTACCATAAAGATGCTGTATGGCCAAAATATCATCTTCTGTCAAGTGGCGTGTCCGTGTATATGTAGCATTAGGATGCATTAGGGCAGAGACATTTCTAGAATGCCACAATCCAAGAGCATGACCAATCTCATGTGCCGCTACCTGGACCAGATCATTGTACCACACCCCTTATTGAAGGAGAAAATTGAGCATTGAATAAACACACAATATATACAATAGGATATGTATAATAATAAGATAATAAGAAGTTAAAAAACAACAAAACAAATTAAGAGTCAGACAATTCATTTAGTAAATGGCATGTAAAAATCTATCTTTTGCAAAGGAACATCAGTCTCATTGTAGGTTTTTATTGGTTTTAATTCGTTAATCTAATTAATGTATAATCAGTTTTTAATAAAAACTTGGGACCTGATTCAGAGAAAAGAATCCGGCTGTTTTTTGGGCGGATGTGCTGCGCTTAATCGCATTGCACATGCATGAAAGAAAAAAAAAAGCCAGACGCGATAATAAACGCATACGTAGCCTTTCGTTGCCATCTACGATACACAATGGCACTCGACAGGGTTGCCCGTTATCCCCACTGCTTTTTGTCCTAAGTATGGAGGCATTGGCCCGGGCTATTAGATGTAACAGAGATATACATGGCTTTAGGATCAAGGCTCATGAATTTAAACTTGCCCTCTTTGCGGATGACCTGCTCGCCATTCTTACCGACCCCGTCACCACTCTCCCTAATCTTGTTAAGGAATTTGATGCTTTTGGCTTCTTGTCCAACTTTAAAATTAATTACACCAAATCAGAAGTCCTTAACATTTCTCTCATATGACGGCTTGAAAGCTGCTTTCCATTTTAAATGGAGCCCTTCTCATATCCGGTACCTGGGAGTGATGCTATCTGCAGATCTGACACACTTGTTCTCACTAAATTTCTCCCCTTTACTGACTCGCCTATGTTCGGACCTTCATAGATGGACGGGGGTGCTTTTTCCTGGCTAGGCAGGATCAACATCTTAAAAATGACTGTCCTCCCCAAAATCCTATACCTCTTACAGACTCTTCCAATCCACGTGCCTGGTAGCTGGTTCACGGAGGTCCAACGGGTGTTTCGTACACTTATATGGGCAGGGAAAAAACCCAGGCTGAAGCTTGTGTAAACCTAAGGCTCAAGGTGGACAGCAACTGCCCCATATCTACTCCTGTTACCGGGCTAGCTTGTTGAATAGGATCTTGGAGTGGACGTTACAGATTTCCTCTAAACAATGGATTCTCATTGAAAGCCATTCTTTAGGACTGCCAGCAGGTATAGCTCCCTGGATACTATCACCTCCTAAGTCCTCTCACCCTGTTATGGGCCCCACATTGAAGATGTGGAGATCTCTCAGACACCTACCATCTATCTCTTCCCCTGACTCTCCCATGAGATCTCTTTTAGGTAATCCCCTTTTTCCACCAGGCCTGTCCCTCACCGAGTTTGCTAAATGGTATGAAGTTGGTCTCTTTCGGGTCGGTCGGTTGGTCAGTCATGGTCAGACTGTCCAGTTTTCTGATCTCCAATCACAGAGTGATTTGCCACATTCTGGAGTTCTGGAGATACGTACAACTCAGACCATACCTACACCGCTCTGGTACCAATGCTCGCCCTCTGTCTCCACTGTCTTTGTTTGAGAACATGTGTCGATTGTCTGAACCTCCCAGGCATACTATCTCCCGCCTCTATAAGATTCTTCTTATTTTTACCACACCCCCTCCCTTCTCAAGGCCTGGGAACGAGACCTCGGAGATGTTCTTGATGAAACTCAGTGGACCAAGATCTTCCAGAACTCATCTATTGGCTCCCCTAGTTTGGAGATTCATGAAACAACTTCCAAACTGTGGTGGAGGTGCCAGGGTTCAGTGGGCTCTATATTTTACATCTGGTGGTCATGCCCCTTGATTCAGAGTTTTTGGACCTCGGTTATTTCCATATCCGAGACGATTCTGGGTGAAAAAGTTCCAGACTCCCCTCTTTTCTGGCTGTTGAATTGGACCTCTGCCTCTCATCAGTCCTATAAAGGCTCATTCCTGTTCCGCCTAAACAACGAGGCTAAGGCTGTAATCCCGATACGCTCTAGATCAGTACACCCTCTGACAATCCCAGACTGGTTAGCTAAAATAGATTTTTATCGAGGTATGGATTATATCCACTCTGTTGATGTTCCCTCTTACGATAAATACAAATGCTTATGGTTGCCCTGGCTGGAGTTCCAAACTTCTGATCTCTATAAATCTTTCATTCATGCTTGACCCGGTTTTGTTGTTCAATCACGTATTACTTATGTTCCCACTGTTTACTACTCTCCTTCTCAGGAGAGTGTTTACCTACTGACGGATACCCTCACGTGGATCGCTACATTCCCTTATTCCCATATTGCCTTTGTTTTAGTGCTGTAACAATGTCTTATTATTAGTCTCGGTATTATAAAATGATTAAATGCTAATTCTTAAATTAGAAAAAAATAAAGGAAACATGTTAAGCGATAAAAGAATTGCTTATTGGTGATCTTAATAAATAATAAACAGTCCAACAAGAGTTATAAATTTCCATCTTATTGTTTCAAATATACAGAATCACAACTTCAAACATAAATCTCTAAATTGGTACCACGATTCCTTGGTTTATGTTAGACATAAACACCAATTATCACAATGATCTATGTAATTAAAAATAAAGAGATATATTTTAATTTTAGAGGAGATGAAGCTATAAATGGGATAATGAGCTGGATCATGTCCTTTGAATTTTGATGATCATCCATGTGTTTAATTTGGATTGCAACCAATTTTCCAAAGTGCAAATTAGCAGCATTAACCAGTAAGAATGCTTTCTATCCCAACAAGACCTAAGAGCAATGCATTGAGTTTGCAAATCTCAGTTCCCACTTACTACTCATTTGTGTGTGTTTTACTTGCAAAGGCCATTAACACCCCGTTCACACTGACTACCCTGGTAATTCAATATTTTACTACCAGGGTAGTTTGCTGAGGCTCTGAATTACCCTGGTGACTATCCCCTTTCAATTACCCTGGTAATTCACAAACTACATTGGTCAAGAACGTTCACACTGAACCAGGGTAGTTATGTGAAACTAGAGTTTCACCCTCATCATACAGTCGTGATTGGCTGTAAAAAGTGATGTCACACAAATAAATATGAAATAGCAGAAATCAATAAAAAAATGTTTTTAACAAAATAAAATGATAACAAATAGGAAAGTAAAAATTAATAAAATAAAAACTAATAGGGAAAGTAAAAATTATTTAAAAAATAATTAAATATAAAAAAATAGCAGAAAAAATATAAAAACCATTTAATAATATAAAAATAATACAAAAACATATAAAACCCATACATACAAAATTCATATAAAAGTACAAAATATATTAAAAACAAAGTTATTTCAAACAATAATTTCAAACAATTTATTTTTTTGTTTTTTATATTTTATTTCAGGGTACACAGGAGACATACAGTTGGTGTAAGGGGACTACTGAGTACTAATGGGAGCTGTATCTCCCGAAGCACAACACTGATCAAGTTCAGTGTGGTGCTTTGGGAGACACAGCTCCCGTTAGTACAGCGATCGCTGCAGCACTGCAGACATGTGACAATGTTTACAGGATTTCACCTGCTCCTACCCTGTCCGGATAACATTACCCGTGTAGGGTCTGTTCACACAGGACACTACCCAGGACCAAACATGGTGAAACCTTTTGGCCCAGGTAGCAGAGCCAGGCAGCGCAGTTGAACTGCCCGTGTAATATCGCTCTGTGTGAACGGGGTATAATTAACAGCCTGTGTGAGGACCTGATCCAGAGTTAAAGGGGCTAATCCAGAGTTTGTGAGTAATGGCAAAACAGGTGCAAGTGTAGACCTGGGCTAAACCACACATTTAAGTGCAGGGTAGGTAAATATACTGTGAAAATAGAATGAAAGTTAAAAGGTAAAGCTTCCTAGCTGTACTGTAATTTACAAATGAAATATAAAGATATGCAGTATATGAGTTATATAAGTAAAAGCAAGGTATTTTCTCTGCATGCAACAGAATTCAAATTCTGCCCCCCCTCACTTTGCAAAATGATTTTGTTCAGGTCTACACTTGTACCTAAAAAAAATGTGTAAGTACAATTCTGAATTAGCCCCCCAGACGGGATGCGCTCGCCGTATCCATGCTATTCAAAGCTTCATGTTTCTTTAGAAATATGCAACTATGAACAGCACACATGGGAAAGGGGCATGAAATATGCCCATCTCCCCAGCTGGTTGAAATGCGAACACAGAGGATCCGGCTTCCTTCTATTAAAAAAAAATAAAATGTAGTTAAAATATAAGTAATTAGTAGAATTTTTTTTTGTTATATTTATTTATATTTTTTTATTTTAAAAACTATAAATATAGACATTGCTCTGTGAAGTGTGAGCTCCGCTTGCAGCACATAAAAGCCGGCATAGTACTATATAAGTAATTCTACTAATTACTTATATTTGGAGTACTTTTTTATTTTTTTGTTTTGAAAATGCCTTGCATGTAACAGGAGTTATTTTGTTATTGCTTTCTTTTTACCTACAGTACATTCCACCAACATTTTACATTTCAGCTGGTTGCTTTGCTACAGTCTGTACTGTAAAGTATATTAGGAAATACCCCCTTTTTTATATGAAAACCCAAGCACTCTGTCACACTTTTACATTCGGATTGGTCAGATTGCAAAATTTGCAGAGCAGAAATGCCACTGCAATCAGACCATCAGACAAGTATCCATTGCTCAGTGGGGGATTACCTTGTTTCCAGCTGAATCGGGATGGACCAAGTATCCAGAATTCATGATTATCAAAGTGAATCTCTCCTTTAGGTGGCAAAAAAGCATGAGCCAATTCTCCATTTAACCCATCGAAGCAAGGATGCAATGGGGAGCTCCAACAGTCGCTGTGGTTAAAGGTGTAAAATCCTGCAAAGTGAAAGGATAAATTGAATGAGAGCACCATCTTTAAAATATACAGTTTATTTGGTTTTATTCCTTAGAAATAGTGATTTAGAGCTGGACTCAGACTTAATCTATATTGTGTGCATAAATCACACACAGTACAGTCGTACTGCACATGCACAGAAATGGGACATATGGTTGTAACACTGGTAATACAATTTATTGCATAGTGTATGGCCAGCTTTAGTTTGATAATTACGATATAAAATATAAATGATTAACAGCTTCAGAACCAATACTGTACAGGTGTTAGAAGAAAGAAATTGGCTTATATTTGTTGCATTTAAATAATAGTCATTTTACCAAAATAATTAATAATTACTGCTAGCAGCAAACTTAGCATTGACACATGCAAAAACAACAACAGAAAACCAACAGTAGAAGATCTAATCTTAATCCTGTTGGGTCTTACTAAAGCTGGCCATACACTATAAGATAAATTGTTCCAATCTAAAGATTTTTTCAAGAGTGGGTAAAACCATGTGGAATTGCAGGGGGGGAGGTAAAATGAATGTCAGTGTTTGCATGCAGGGAGAATACTTTATTGTTGCATGTTGCACACAGATACTGACCAACGTTACTGTTACACTGTTATTAGACTTGGGCTGAAAACATCATCTCTCACCTGTAATACTGGGTGTAACTAATGACATTTGCCTCCCCTGCAATTCAACATGGTTTTACCGACTCTTGAAAAAATCTTTTGATTGGAACAATTTATCTTATAGTGTATGGCCAGCATTACTTGTCGTGGTCCAGATATAAAACTACACATTTCTGAACATTAATTATATTCTGACAGTAAATCTTTGGATATTACAAAATGCTTACAAACACATCAAACAGTGGGATATGGATATAATCCAATAACTCCAGAAATCCAACAAACAACAGTTTAAGATAGGGGGAGTGGGAGGAGGGGCTTAGCATTGCAAGGTATTGTATACTGTATACTGTAAACAGACTTGGTATTGATCCAAAATCCTCACACCTCGCCAATGTTTAGGTAGTGTATTCTCATAGATTCTGAGAAATCATACAGGTTCTGAATGCAGCAAAATCTGATCTTTGGAGCCAGTATTATGTCTCTTTTTATTATTATTAATATTCTTATTATGGGTCCAGTCCAATGTTATTGTTTACTTTTATTGCATTTGAAAATATGCAGTACCATTTTTACATACAAGTTCTTTCTCATGGTTCTTGCAGTCACTTACCAATGCTTAGATCAGACTGTTGTTGGGGAAGCACACGCTGGAAGGTGAGAGGTGAAACATTACTCCACATGCTGAAGGCGATCTCTAATGCCTTCTCTGTGTCATCTCTATTTAGAGTATTGGGAAACTTGACAATCCTGCCATAAGAAGTAACTATTAAGAACAATTTACAACTCTAGCTTCTTGGTGGCACGGTTATGTTATTTACAATATGTACTACAAATAAAGCCTCCCCATGGAGTCTTAGTATATATTTCTGCTATAACTATGTATACTAAAGAATATATATGAAACAAATGTCACTTGTGTTTTCTAGTCTCACCTGTACGTCAGGTTTAAATGATCCCATTTGTAGCCAAATGGGTTTATAGTATATCGCTTCCACCTGTTGCCTTTAGCAGGAAATTTTCCTTCTTCCCCCTGCATATAGATAACACCCAAGGGAGTCAATATTATGTACAAAATATATACAATATATATAATGCTCGTAGAGAAACAAATGCCTTAAAGATGTTATTGGGGCAGATTCAGATCTTTACACTGTCATGACTTAAGCTGGCCATACACTATGCAATAAATATTTCCAATCTAACAATTTTTCAAAAATCGGCCAATATATCGAATAGTGTATGGGAACGATTTTTTCAAATGTACAGCCAATAACGTTCAAAACATGGTTTCAAACAATATTTTTAATCATTTGGTCTGCACAAACTTAAATCATTTAATTGGTGAAAAAGTGTTCAGTGTGTGGGCACTTCCAATAATCCTGGCTTATTAATGTCACTTTAGAAGCATAAACCAAACAAATTTCTTTTATTTCTTTGTACAATTATTGTACTGTGTATGGCTGTTTCCTATGAACGATTTATCCTTTAAAAGAAAAACATTTTTTGATTTTTATCCAATCTTCAGATTGGATGATTTATTGCATAGTGTATGGCCAGCTTAACACTCTCATGGGCAAAACTCATGTTAAATTGCAGGGGAGGTAAATTGAATTAATTGCAATCAGTATTACAGGTGAGAGACGATGTTTCCAGCACTGTGTGCAACATGCAAAAATAAAGTATTCTCCCTGCATGAAAACACTGACATTCATTTTATTTCTACTACAATTCTGCATAGTTTTACCCATGAGAGTCATGAGAGTGTAAATCTGAATCTGGCCCATTGTGCCTTAATGTAAAATTATCAGATTTATTCTTTAATTATCCTTTATGTTTAGAATATAAAAGTAAATGACTTTACTCACCTTTGCTCCATATAAGTATTCCTGGTGGTTGCAAACTCCAAAATTAAGCAATATGAGAGAAATGCCAGTGACAAAATACACAACCACCAACATCCAGTCCATCTTGGATATTTAAGTCCCTTCAGAAATATCACTGTTCATAAGCTAAGATCGAACCTCACACATATAGTGCAGCAATAGCAAATACATGCAATCCAGGGAAAGGGAAGAAAGTATGGAGAAAATATGGGAGATCAAACAAATATAATAAAGCTGGAAGGAATTAGGATGTATGTGAGGGGTAAAAAGGAAGGAAATATAGATAAAAGTATAAGAAGATCTAAAACTACAGCAGAGATCTATAGTTCAGTAGACTGAGAAGAGTGTAAGACCAAACCATTGCTGCAGAGCTCATGTGTGTTTTGTTAGTGGGAACGTGGAGCGGTGAACAGCTATTTCTTTGTTTTAGTCTCCAATATAGTCTTTTTAACCACATGTTACATTTAACACCATCCTGCCCTCATCTCATTGCAGACACTTTATCTATTTGTTTTCAGTAAAGTTCATAACTTTATAATAAATATTATATAACATATTGCCCTTTTGACACAAAAATAACAAAATATTTTGCATTAGGCCACAAAATGTTATAAAGGAAAGACAGTAAAATAAAGTATTGGAAATCTACAAGAGAAATATATTTTCTTATAGTAATAGTGGTGGTCGAAGAAATTTTTAAATAGTGTAATGGACATACAGAAGTGGCGGCAAAGAACCATAAAAAATAATCAAAATCTTCAATTAAATGGCATACCTCCATATAAACCCTACAAGCAAAGACAACTAGATATAGTTTATACAAGTAAACCAATATTGTCAATACTATTTCTATTTACTGGTGCCAAAGAAAAGAATATGAGGACTGCAAATTGAGTTTGAGTGCGACTGGTTTGGAATAATTAATCTTGTAGTTGGCCAGTGCCCCAAAATGTTGGAATTCCTCAACCAAAGGGATGAGGAACTGAAGCTGGTCCATAAGCATAACCAACACATGCTCAGCAAACAGTGCCAATTTATGATGACTTATGCCCACTGTGACCCCAGTGATGGCTTTATTGGCTCAAATTGAGTGCATGAGGCCTTCAATAAATAGTACAAATATCAATGGGGACAAGGGGCAACCCTGCATAGTACTGTTCTGAATCTGAACCGAAGCAGAGAACAATCTGTTCACCCTAAATCTAGCTGATGGTGGGGATATTAGTGAGAAGTGCCGGGTGAACTAAATCAATGATTTTGGTGGAGTTATTTCTCGCTTCTTTCTCTTCAACAAAGCCTATGTGATCAGTGTGAATAATGGTCGGCAATAGGCTTTTGAGCGGATTTGACCAGGGTCCCAATGGATGTTAGACTGTGGCAGATGCTTGCAGCCCAGGCACAAGTGGAAGTCAGTTGATGTGGATGAGGCTCTAAGAAGGCAACAACCTGCTGAAGACAAGCCTATGGTAACTTTGGAGGAAGATGTCAGTTATCAGTTCTTACTCACGCTATGTATGTTTTTGATATGCGCTACTGTGTGCTATAGCATTATACCCCATACTATATATGATTTCATGTTTGCTATTGTATTGTTACACTGTACCCCATGCTATGTATTTACTATCACTTTGTACGCCGCTGTGGAAACTATGTGGCGCCTTATAAATAAACGCTAATAATAATAATAATCTGGTGTGTATCAGAGTTTGAGAACCCCTGACAAAATACGTTTTTTGCCCCCCCCTGCCTCCCCACTCCCCTATAATTTTGGAATTATTATACTTTCTACTTAAATGAGTGCAAATAAAACCAAAAGTTGTCTGTTTTGAAGTTAATGTTAACAAACCCTGCAAAATGTTGATTTGTGTATAAGAGAGGAGACCACTCCTATTCCATGCAAGGGCATTACACTACACCTTTCTGCATCCCCACATAAAATGGAAATGGTGCAGTAATCTGTATACTAAGACCTGAAGATCTGTTTTTAAATGGAGGCCAGGGGTTGTAGTTCCATCAGCTCCACTGTTAATCCTGTCCTCAGTAAACTTGAGGGCTATATTTACTAAACTACTAAAGTGGAGATATTACTCCTAAAAACCAATCATATTCCAGCTGACATTCTCTAGAATGTAATAGGAAAGTCAGAACTAGAAGATGATTAGTTGCTATAGGCAACATCTCCATGTTTTCTTACCCACAGCTAAGTAAATCTAGGCCCAGATCTCTTACCTTTTGTGTTGCAGCTTCTGTTCCATAGTAGAATCTCAGTCATTTGTAGACATGATTATAGTAACAGCGTTGATTTAAATAAATATCCATAAAATGTTTAAAAACAATGGATTGGTATTATGTATATATACGTCAGTATGCCCAAATATCTTAAGAGTATGCATATGTGAGGTGCACAAAAACACATTCATGGCCAATCAACTTGTGGGTCTAACAACGTTTTCAGAGATCACTGACAAGATGACTGTGTGCACATAAAGATATGTAAGATATAAACGAAGATGACAAACTACATTCTACGATGTAGAACTATTCAGCGCTGTATCATTATATGCTGTATATCTTTTTAAGGATCCTTTTAAGGATCTTTTTAAGGATCCAAAATATGTCCAAAAAATTATAAACGTCCCTTTCGTCCTCCTCAATTCACTTTAGCCAGCAGATGAGATAGTCCGCTGATGTTTAGACCTCCTCCTTTCCTCTCCAAGTGTCCCCAGGATATATAGAGGGAAAATATAGCCAATATTATTGCCAGATTAATACCATAAATGCAATTAAGTAGTAGTTACTTACACTGAGGTTTCTTGTATCCAATGTCCCCAGTGTTCCACTTCTCGGTGACATAGATCAATAACTGCTGTTTCACCACCCTCGGCACCCATGCCTGTAGATCAATGTTCGTGCTCCAATCCACCTGTTCTTCTCTCTTCATCCACTTGATTTCCTCCATGGTCACTCCTTATCTTCCTTCGTGGTCACTCCTTGTCTCAATCGTCCGTAATATACACGTGTGTATAGATAAATTTCAAGGGGTTATTCACCGTGGGGACTACTCCCTCCACCCTCTTTCCTACTTACTCCTGAAGTTTTCCTTGTCCTCCTAACGTCACTTGGATGCNGATCATTACAACCTCACGTGTTCTGGCTCTCCGATATATCGGTATGTGCAGGGATGAGTATTAATGGTTATAAAGCAGAAAAGGGCAACACCTTCCCCCCACTCTTCTACTTACTTTTCATTTATCCTTATTCATACATATAATCCAAGGCATTAACTTTTAAAATGTATTTATTACAATAAAAGAGTTCCATAAAAAGTTCCATAAAACAACTTCTTGTGTTATGCTTTATTGGCTGCCGATCCTACCACACACCCAAACAAGGATATTATACCTAGGCAGTGGGCCCTACTTGCCTGGCAGTCAGGTGTATAGCAATGATTGGAGACCTTCTGGCATACAACATGTGCACACTAAACCTACGCGTTTCACTGGAATACCTGTATCTATTCATATACAGCATTTAGTGATACAGTGCTGAATAGTTCTACACCCTCTTATATCTTAGTTTGTTGAGGAAGTGGTAACACTCACCAGGGGGTCAGTGTGAAGGACCCCAGTAGAACTGTTAGCAGCAGTATAAGTAGCGTGGGTAGCCCTTACAATATTGTCTACATATAAGAGATAGTTCTAATGATATGTCTGGCATAATATATTTCTTGTCCTAATTATAACACTATTAAGTTACAGTTTAGATCCATTTAAAGCTATTTTAAACTGTTTATTTTACACTGTATTCCCCATTATAAAGTTATTTGTTGCTCCACAACTGTGCGTGAATATACTCCTTAATAGGTTTTATCATGCAGTGCGATATTAGATTATTAGAAGTTAGATGATAAGTTAGGTGATGCAATTTTTTTTATCTTTCATTATGGGCATATAGTGTTGCTTGAGAAAAGTATTTGTATAAATGTTCAGAGCAGTGGTATGTATGAGGTTTCAGTGTTTTTTGCAGTGTGCTAGCAGACCTGGTTCATCCCTGAATGTGGTGTCTGCTATGAGTGAGGGGGCAGCAATATTTGGACAAATATATCAAAAACACAACTCCAACAGCAGGCGTTTAAGTCCTTACTGACGCAGTCTATTTGGCACCAAAGGGCACAACCCTATTTTTCAATTCTGACATGTGTCACTTTATGTTGGAATAACTTTTTTATTTTTTTTACTTATCCAACTGATTATGAGATTGTTTGATTGATGAAATTTTGGTTGATACAGTCTGAGTTTATTCATGAAATATTTGCAAATTTTCAAAAATGTTTCATTTTCTGCTTGTATCAGATAGTTCCACACGAAAATAGTTAATGACTTGTTAGTACTTACCATATGTTACTTTATGTTGCCATTTTTTAAACCTCTTTTTGCTTATTTATGACAGTATGAGGGTAAGTAGAAATTTTTCACATTTTTAAGAAAATTTTACATTTTAAAAAGTTTATGGACCAGTTCACATTGGATGTGGCTTTGAGGGGCCTGTGTGTTAGACACTTCCATAAATGGCCCCATTTAGAAACTGCACCCATTAAAATATCCAAAACAGCATTTTTGGAAGTTTGTTAACCCTTTAGGTGTTTAACAGGCAAAGCAAAGTAAGGGTAAAATTTCCAATTTTTCTTTTTAGCAAATTTTCATCCATTTTAATCCATTTCATTCTGGAACAGAAAACAAAACTTAAAATACAATTCCCTTATTCTACAGTTATAAAGAAATATCCCATACATGGTTGTATTATTTGGCTACATAGTAGGGCTCAGAAGGGAAAGAGCGTCATTTAGCTTTTTTAGTGCAGATTTTGCTGGAGTACAGTGAGTACAGTGATAAACCTTTAACATGTGATACCATTTTTTAGATTACACCCCTCAAGGGACTCATAAACAGGTATAGTGAGTAAAGTGACCCCACTGATCTTTTGTAAAATTTGTAATTTTTCCATTTTCATTTGTGGATTCACCACCTCCACACCCCATATTTTAAAGAAGGGTAATACTAGAAACACTCCATATTTTGTTACACAATGTTTCCCATAGCAATACCTCATATGGTTGTAAAACGCTTTTTGGGCACACAGTACGGCTCAGGGTTTGTGAATCAATGCCACATAGGTCTGTAAAATACTACCTTACCACTGACATGGAGAAATGTTTTGCAGAATCTCCTGATTCTTGGCAGTTACAATAAACATCTGCTGCTTCCTGATAATGGGGCTGATCCAGAGTTTGGTAGTAAGGGTAAGTTGGTGCAAGTGTAGGCCTGGGCAAAACCAAACACTGAACTGCAGGGGAGGCAAGAATAAACTGTGAAAACAGAATTAGAGTTTAGAGGTGAAGTTCCCTGGCTTAACTTTAATCTACAGCTATAACTTAATGTTGTTAATGTGTGCAAAAACAAAACTGTTTTCTCTGTATGCAATAGAACTAAAATTAATCTGCATTACTTATCATCCATAAGGGTAATAAATGTTATTGGCTGATGCTGACTGATTTCCTTTTGAACCCGCAACTCATTTGGTGCATAAAATGTTTGCAGCAAGGCATTAATCTTGAATGGGGCAGTACATCGTCTAAACTCTCAGAAGGCACAGAGTGTACCTGGTGCTGTATGGCACACATCAGGAGGAGCCAAAATCCACTTCAATACCTTAAAAGTCTGCAAAACATTAGAATGAGTGAGTACTAGGAAAAAGCACATTTTCTTACCTGTTAATGTGTTTTCCTCTGCTTCACCATGGCAGCCACTAACGGGTTAATCCCCCATGCAGACAAGGACCGGAAAAGGAAAGAAGACACGGCCTATATAACTTCCG
>JABWIB010000732.1:53224-63991 GCA_016617825.1 Platyplectrum ornatum | reverse complement strand
TAGTATACGTGGAGGACATAGCGGGTTACCGCGTCTGGAAGTATTAGTATATGTGGAGGACATAGCGGGTTACCACGTCTGGAAGTATTAGTATATGTGGAGGACATAGCAGGTTACCAGTCTGGAAGTATTAATATATGTGTAGGACATAGCGGGTTATCATGTCTGGAAGTATTAGTATATGTGTAGGACATAGCGGGTTATCATGTCTGGAAGTATTAGTATACGTGAATGACATAGCAGGTTACCATGTCTGGAAGTATTAATATATGCGGAGGACATAGCGGGTTACCAGTCTGGAAGTATTAGTGTATGTGGAGGACATAGCGGGTTACCATGTCTGGAAGTATTATTATACGTGGAGGACATAGTGGGTTACCATGTCTGGAAGTATTAGTATACATGGAGGACATAGCGGGTTACCACGTCTGGAAGTATTAGTATACGTGGAGGACATAGCGGGTTACCACGTCTGGAAGTATTAGTATACGACAGGACATAGTGGGTTACCACGTCTGGAGGTATTAGTATACGATAGGACATAGTGGGTTACCACGTCTGGAGGTATTAGTATACGATAGGACATAGTGGGTTACCACGTCTGGAAGTATTAGTATACGTGGAGGACATAGCGGTTACCATGTCTGGAAGTATTAGTATACGTGGAGGACATACAGGTTTACCATGTCTGGAAGTATATGTGGAGGACATAGCAGGTTACCGCGTCCGCGTCTGGAAGTATTAGTATATGTGGAGGACATAGGGGGTTACCACCTCTGGAAGTATTAGTATACGTGGAGGACATAGTGGGTTACCACGTCTGGAAGTATTAGTATACGTGAACGACATAGCGGGTTACCACATCTGGAAGTATTAGTATATGTGGAGGACATAACGGTTTACCAAATCTGGAAGTATTAGTATATGTGGAGGACATAAGGGGTTACCACATCTGGAAGTATTACTATATGTGGAGGACATAGCAGGTTACCACGTCTGGAAGTATTAGTATACATGGCGGACACAGCACGTTACTTCGTCTGGAAGTATTAATATATGTGGAGGACATAGCGGGTTACCACATCTGGAAGTATTAGTATACGTGGAGGACATAGCGGGGTACCATGTCTGGAAGTATTGGTATACGCGGAGGACATAGCGGGTTATCACGTCTGGAAGTATTGGTATACGCGGAGGACATAGTGGGTTACCACATCTGGAAGTATTGGTATATGTGGAGGACATAGTGGGTTGCCACATCTGGAAGTATTAGTATACGTGGAGGTCATAGCGGGTTACCATGTCTGGAAGTATTGGTATACGCGGAGGACATAACGGGTTACCACGTCTGGAAGTATTGGTATACGCGGAGGACATAGCGGGTTATCACGTATGGAAGTATTAGTATACGTGGAGGACATAGCAGTTACCATGTCTGGAAGTATTGGTATATGTGGAGGACATAGCGGGTTATCACGTCTGGAAGTATTAGCATACGTGGAGGACATAGCGGGTTACCATGTCTGGAAGTATTGGTATACGCGGAGGACATAACGGGTTACCACGTCTGGAAGTATTGGTATATGTGGAGGACATAGCGGGTTACCACGTATGGGATTTCCAGAAGTAAAATGATATCACAGTATTGTGACTATTCAAATAGATTGTGTACACTGTTTATTACACCCTTAAACTTGTATAATAAGGGATTCTCCAGCATGCTTATCCTGCAATGACCATTAGTATATCACGAAACTACGACTATAAAATACAAACCCAGTACAGCTTTCTATCATCGGGGCTTTTCTCCTGGGCAATGCACAGGCAATAGGAAGAGCTGATTGCAGGGATTGTAAAATGCTGCAATCGTTGTGTTCTTACCTGGATCTGCGCAAGAGGAGGGGCTTACTACTTCAGTTTTACATTCTGCGCATTGTAAAAAGTGCTGTGCTCCTCCCACTCCCCATTTATTGCCATTTTATATAATGCCGGGGACATTGTTTTTCTTATATAACTGTTTGATTTCATGATAGCCAATAGTCAGGACTGACAACTTACTGCTGTATATAGTCCAGTGCTGTTAAATCATGTCAATCAATAATGCACTTGCATGGAACTCTGGGACTGTACTCCAAATGACCCAGTGTAATCCTGGATTGGGGAACTCTTCACCTCTCTCTACCTCTAGCCACATATGGACACTGATTGCTTTCTCTGCAGATCTTAGAATAGTGTAACTGTGTAAATGTATGAACTGCCAGCCTAGGATATAGACACATTTGTTGGTCTTATAATATATACTATAATAATGGACACTTGAATAAGGGGTACACGCCTCAGCTGTCACAAGGGTAAGGCAAAGCTGCAGTGTTTTATTTCACCCAACTGTTTTAGCCAGAAAAACTTGGTAGCAAAGTGCTGAAACATAGGAAGTGTTTCTTGCGCCTGGAGGAAATACATTAGTGGTGACCAGGTTGACTTTGTGGTTGCCAGTAGTCAGGGCAGCACCATTCACCAACCTGTGTTTGGGAGCTGCTGCAGAGATCCAGAAGACTGGACAGGTAAGAGGTAAGAATATGTATAATGCAGGGAGAGAAATGTGTGATGGAGGTAGTGAGGTAGTTATGAAGAGAGATTTGTAATGTAATTGTGACTGGAAGGGGGCAGGGGAATGTCTAATGGAGGGGTGACAAGGGAGAAACATTTATAATGTAAGGTGGGAAGGGAAGCAGAAGTATATAGGATAGGGAGGGGGGGGTATGACAAGAGGGTAGGGCTGGAATGGTTTTGTGTAACGGAGGAGGATGCGTTATGGGGACGGTAAATATTGGAGTGAAAACTGTTGTCTCCACAGACTATCAACACGAGACAACAATAAGAAGCAATAAACATAAGTAAATATAACACTTCCTTACAGTCACATATTTCCAGGTAATGTGCTCACATTGCTCACTGGCACACTGCTAAGGATGGATGGGTTTGGGGGGCACCGACGCATCCGCCCTACATCACTGCCAGTAGTTTTCATTAGAGAGTTTAGGTTATGCGCTATATTGGTGTTAAGATCAGTCTGGTTTTACTTTAACATTTCTATTATGTTTAATAGGGACAGTTCATGCAGGTCTACACTAAAGCACAGGTTATTAACAGATTAAGTTGTTTTTAGACTTATACCACATTCATGCAGACTACTGACCAGGGTTGTTAGCTGTGGATCTGAATTACCCTGGTAATTCACAAACTATCCTGGTCAACACTGTTCACACTGAACCAGGGTAGTTAGTAGTAATGTTAGTGACGTTCACACTGAGCACACAACCCGGGGTATTACTAAGCTCTTCCAATAGGATCTCCAGTGTACCATATAACCTACATCTATAGAACTACCTCTGCCATAATTGTTTGTTTATGAAGAGGGAGCACACTACCCACTCTCTTTTTCAAATTTGAATGTGTTCCGGCATGCAACGCGATGGTTGTGACAGACATGTGAATTATTCTCTAGGTAAGGTGATAGCATCCCATCATACAAGTACTATGGAACATGCAATGGGGCTTGGTTTAGCAATAAGCAGTTGTGTGAGAACATAAGCAAGAAAACAGCAATTGTAAAGGCTATATTGGTCATATATTTTTGGTATATAAAAAAAAAAAAATATTTGTGTGTAGTTTGTATTATTACAGAAAGACATGCTGAAGAAACAATTCTATAACAGAAGAACCTCGCACCAGTTTTCACATTTGAAGTTACAGAACATTTCAGACTTCTGCCTCAGTAATTAGGAGTCTGGTCTCTTGGCATAAAGACTATCATTGGACCCAGTTCTTCCATAAAACCTATGTTTCTCAAGCTGTTGGAATACACACATTTGCTGTACCTTTGGATATAAATCATATTGTCTCATGACCTATTAACTCATCAGCAAGAGTACTTGTTTTCCTGTCCATTGTGCTTTGACAGGGCGTACAACTGAACTAATTGCCATGCTAACACTATCATACATAATTTTGAGATAATCAATGCTGGCATGGCATCAAAATAACCGCAATGCACTGGCAATGTGCCAATTATGACAAGCACGTGGAAGCAAGGAGATGGCAGAGTATCAGGGAATAAGGGATTAATCCCATATATACCCATAGAGGTGTTATGTGGGACATCACATAGTGTGTGGTATGACAGAGGAGTAAGAACTGTTGCCAACAGACATGAAGTAGGAGACACCTTGATAATAGAACCTAGAAAGCAAAAGAGGTTCAAGAAAAGAGAAAAAAAAAAGTTGCAGCACAACTGTAAAAAACTAGATGAAAGAGCAGATGAAACTCATTTGTAGTACACCATATTGCTCCAAATACAAGGAAATAGATATTAGTAAACAGACAGTATGAGAACCTACTATGTAATATATATTTAAAAAATATATTACGGGACAAACAAAATTTGATCATGGGTGGTGTCTGCTGTAATTCTGTAAAGCTTTACATTAAAGACACAAATGAACTTTTTTAGTCTTCGAATTAAGAACCTTACCAAAATAAAGGCAATGCAAAACGGCACATTTAATATAAAATATAATATAGATGTCTCTTTCAAATAAAAGAGTGCTCACCTCAGTAAGAACATGATCAAATCAATACGCATAGAATGAGAGGGTCATGTGAGAGCATGATACCATTGCAAAAGCTTTCGAAACATCGGTACATGATTTATAGATTGATAAGGTTTGCAATACATAACAGTTCATGAAAGAAATAGAGCATTTTGTGATAACAAGACCGGGAGGAAAAAATGACAAGATGTAAAATGTGTTTAGATTTATTGCAGCAGAAACATCGCAGTGCAACAAAGCAACGAAAAACAAACAAAACAAAAAACAGGCTCCCGCTCGCAGTTGTTTAGATGTGCTTCGCTCCCAGACACCAGAGTTTCACAAATGCATTAGTCCTCTGCAGAACCCAGAAAGCGGGACCAGATGTTGCGGTATAAAACAAGCCTCCCTTTGGATAGATACTAAGGCAAATAATAAATATTCTGCCAACTGTCCATTAGATTTCACTTTGTTGCTTTAATGAGTCTCTGGTTAGAATATATGAAAGTACAATATGTTGTCATACCTCTGACCCCAATTGTGCATTTAATTATTTAGTGTTCTAGGGGTGCATGATAGAGGATAAAAAATATTATTGTCTTTGGAGAAAAAAAAAATATACAGAAATATATTTATATATATATACTAGCACCAATCCTAGGACATGATCAAAACACTTGTGCAGAGTAAAGACATTGTAGTGTAACAGACACAGAATTACCACAAGCTCCAAGAAATAGGTCTTTAACATTCTGCTGGCAGAATCATATGCAACGAAATGATGATGAAATACAAACGCTGCACACTCACTGGTAGAAAGAAAAACTTAGTATCCCAACTACCCTCCAAAAACATGTACCTTTTTTAAAAAAAAAAAAAAATTAAAACTAGCAGAAAATATGGAGCTGTGATAAACGTTGTTATGTTGTGTATGAGGTTTGGTTTACATTAGTTTATTAGAATAATAAAGAATCATGGCACTCCAAGGTAAAAAAAAAAAAAATGAAAAAGAAAATAATGTTCTTTGTTGGTTTATGAACGTGTAAGGCTTGTGGTGCTTCAAATCCAATCAGTCGTCTTCTACTTAAAAACCAAAATCTTCCCATGGTAGAGGAGTCTCCTTTTCATCTATACAATCACGTCATGACATGCTCAAAGGAAGGGATACCCTCTGATTGAGCATCATACACTTTCACTAGCTAGGTGCTCAGAGAAAGTCAAAGACCCCCGAATTCTTGGCTGCTTAATGAGAGAAAAAACAATGGTAAAAAGGAAAAAATGTAAATACAATAGAAAATCCGTTCTACTATTGGTGTCTTTTTTTGTTTTTTGTTTTTTTTATAAAGAGATGCAATATTAATTTGTTAAAAATCAATCTGTTACAAAAGCCAAGCAACCAGGCAAGAATGTGGCCAGCCTGCTCTCTGCACAAACACACAGTCTGGAGCGGGGTCTGAAGGATTAGGAGCATGGATTAGTGGCAAGTGAGAGGGCCCGTGCGCACATCACACACACAGCTTATTGGGATTGTGCTGGCCTCTCCTTTTCTGTTCTTAGTATCAAGACGTAAATAAAAATTAGATTTTTAGATAAAACTCAAACTGCTAAAAACAAGGCCAAAGTTGTAAATTTTGCTCACATAACATCCACAAAGAACTCACTGGGATTGCCCATGGCCATGCGAAAGGATTGTCTACTAGCGGTGAGTTCAGGTGGCACAGAGGCTAAATCACGACCGGGCGGGGCTCCGGGGGGCCCCAGGACTGTTGGAGGTGCTGGCATCATCATCATTGGAGGGCCATAGAGTGGAGGTACCCCTGGGGGGCCGTAAGATTGGTGCGTGTGGTGGCTCCGGATGCTGTGTGCTATGGAGTGATGACTCCTGTGGCTGTGTTCGCTTGCTGGCACTGAACGTTCACTTGCTGCTCGGTCTCTGCGCAGACTGCTGCGTGTTGTGTGATCTGACTCGCTTCCACTTCCTCCAGATTTGGAATCACCAGTCTTGGCCTCTTTCCTCTTTTCTGTGCTGCTGCGATTTGAGCCACTACTTCTGCTACCTGAAATCACCAAAAGATAATGAACTTCTTAATGCAAAATGAAGAGAGGAAATATATGCTCTGCTTAATATTTAGGATATACACATCAAGGATACTTAAGCACATAGAGAAATGACAAGGGGGTATAGCAGTGGGAACGTGTGGGATCATCACTTCCCTTATATTTAATCGGTATAGGTTTGTGTATTTATCATATAAGGACATGCCTTATATTTACAAAATTAAAAAACAAAACTTTAATTATAGGGGACATATTCATTCTTCTTCTAAAGAGACTACTAATTTATCTTAACTGCGAGGAGAATGTAATATTATTTGTATTTCCCCCCCAAAGTTTCAAATTCTGATTGTAGAAATGAGGAGACTCGTTTCTTGGCTCTATAATGGACTTTCATGTAACTGTAAACCAGTTATTTTTTCCCCTCACCATCTGAGGTGTATGTTACTTTATGTGGTTGAACATACTCAGGTCTGTAGTAGAAGACTATTTCTATTTAGTATAAATTTAGGGACATTAGCAGTTTGGGGTCATTGGTCCTCCTCATATTAAGGAAATATTTGATTACAATACATGTGCAATATATTCTGGTATATTAAGATTCAAAACGTAATAATTTACGTATTTGGCTCAGAACCTCCCCTTTATCTCTAATGTCAGAAGGTAACACTAGGTAGCATATAAAGATTGTTACTGTTAGATGCTCAACCTTCAAAATAATAAAAATTTCATTTATCAATAATTCCCGATTTGTAAACTCTGTTTAAGCCCTCATATTATTTCTCAATGACAAACTCATTTACCACTTATTGGATGGCTTAGTAACTTCATCACCCCACATGTCAATTTCTTTAAGAGGACCACTTTCCTTTGTTAAAGAGATAAGTGACGATTGTGTGTATAACTAATAGCTGGATGTTTTTTCACAATACAGGCAATGGGCAGAGTAATATATTCATTTTAATTCCTCTAATATTTCTGTAGCCCTGAATTCATCTTCACATAAAAGTTCTTTATTATTACTGTGAGTATTATGGGATGTTCCAGGACATGGAGAGACGGCAAAACACCTTTAAAGAAGCAGTTTAATAGTTTAAGCCCATACATTCTCAAGTGCTTCTTTTTTGGAGTCTATTGCCCCCTCTTCCCCATATAAGATCTGTCAAAGGACATACATGTTTGTCTTTTTTTGTCTGTAATCGATTGTACATATTGATCTCACATTTTCAGTTTCTCAGATAACTTACTAATCTTAATAGTGAAATATTCATATAAGTTTAATCTTAAACGTACAATGGGAAGATACTGTTTTTACATTATTTTTATTTGAGCTGGCTAATAAGGAGCTAATAGAACAGTTTTGGTCCGAGATCTTTTGGAGCCATATTCTCCTTTAGATACGTTTCAAACATATCTGAACAATTTGAAACTATGGTTACAAGCTCATCGTGTCTTAATAATGTTGCACCAAACCGCTGTGGCAATTTAAACATATTCTATACTATCATGCCATGTCAAATAAATAGACCATAATAAAGACTCTAGCTGTCATCCAAACAAAACGTCTGAACTGTTCTAACTGTTAATACATGCGAATATTGAGATCTAAGGCACAATAAAACATTTCTATAATATCTGCATAAGAATATAGCTTTACCTTCACTGTGCTGACTTCCAGCGCTCCCTCCCCCATAGCTATAAGCTGGGTCAGGAAATCCTGGGTGAGGACTGTAGGGATGAGCCATAGGATACTGATACTGAAAAGCCATGGGCCATGGAGCAGCTCCAGGATGTGGGAGAGGAGCCAGTGTGTCTTGATCAGAAGTCCCACTGGAGCCATCGTGATCATTCAGGGAAAGGTTTGCCATATCTGATTGATGACAGAAAAGAAATGGGCAAATTTTAATTACAAATATAAACTGCACAAAAGTCAGAGTTTATAAAAATGCAAACAAAAGGAACACATTCTTTAAAGCCTTAAAATCAGAAATTGCAATGTTTCGCATTTATCTCCACATAAAATATTCCTGCATTCAGAGCGGAACTTTCTTAAACAAATTTGCATAAAAGCTAGTGGCTGCAGAAACCAGGGTAGGCAACCTGCGGCTCTCCAGGTGTTGTCAAACTACAAGTCCCAGCATGATCAAGTTTGATAACACCAGGAGAGCCACAGGTTGCATACCCCAGCACTAGGATTGCTTTATCCCAATATACCATCCCCTCTATGTAGAACTACCAGCATGCTNTNNCTGCACAGACAGTTCATACCTGGCAAAGCATGCTNGGACATGTAGTTTGACAACACCTGGAGAGCCACAGGTTGCCTACCCCTGATATAGANAGTCCTCCAAACAAATACACAGTAAATGTATGTTAATAGAATACATACTGCCACAAAGATCTCCAAAAATGTAGTAACACTGCTCAGAGAAAGTTATTTTGTTGACTGTGTGACGGATGTATCCAGCTTTTAGGAGGTTGCTAGCGTATTTTCGTGCTTCCCGGCGATCTGTGAAGCCTTCAACATGATTATACAGCCAGTCTACCACATCAGAACCTACAAGAGGGACCACAAAAACAGCATATTAAAAACACAAAACAAAAAGCAAACAAACCCCAAAAACATATCAAATACATCTCCCTTCCACCCCCCAAAAAAATCTAAAAACCAGGCCTTTTAACATGATAATCTTGTAGCAACTTCCCTTTTTGTCACACATGTATAATTATATATTCAGGTCAATTATCAGATTATTGTTCAATCCCTGCAAGTAAGGGTTTCAAATTATACTACATAGAAATAAAATACCATTCACAGATTTACCTGAGTGTTAAAACGTGGATTTCCAAATTACGTATTTTTAGCAGAGTTTAAACCGGACAGAATGCGCATAAAGCAAGACATGATCATCATATGAATCACAAAAGCTTTTTTCTTATGCGTCATGGAAATAAGATGCCTGAGCTTTAGTTTCTAGGTGACAACTTTTTTAGTCATTTACTACTGCTCAAGCAGCATATCAATACTTACCAATAAAAGCATTGGGGATGGTAATCTTAAGCCACATCCTATCCCGTACCTCCAAACCAGATTCTGGGGAGCTCATAGCTTTCACAATTGTTACCATATCACTGTGTATGGACAGGTGAAAGTCATCAAAGCCTTTAAAAAGACAAAATTAAGTTTGTGTTGAAGAGGGCAAATCAAGGCACTAACAAAATGCAAGCATTAGATGGCTATTTAAAAAGGGATTGAGTGCACAAGCATCACTGCACAGTTCTTAGAGTACTAGTCCTGACATGTACTTAAAACATTTCTTCATGANGTACAGCACGTATGCAAAAATGCTTTTATCAATACAGCAATGTATATAAGCCAAAGCATACATTGTATATTATAAATAGGGTGTAAAATTATATAGAGAGGAGTACAACACTATTTACATTCATTAATTTTGGATGAAAACATATCCTCATCCAAAAGTAAAGGAGCAGCAGAATGTCCTCTGTGATGAGAATAGGGCTAAATAAGCAATTATGTAATCATACATTACTTACGCTCAGTTTCGGGAATAGAGCTGGTAATGGAAGAGCTGGTTGATGTGATTGTACTCATAGATGGACTCATACCATAGACTGGATAGGTACCAGTCATTGCTGCAGTGTGAGAAACCCAAGCAGCAGGGTCAATAGGCCTGATTGGCTCACCTGATGGGTTAAGAGACATGAGAAACTAGGTTAGAACTACAAAAATCATGGTGATGCGCTAATACTTTTTTTTTTTTTTATAAAAAAAAAACATCCACTACACATTCAACAGATATTTAACAACATAGAAGCAACGGGGTAAAGTCACCAAGCAGTTTTCCCACACAATAAAGGTGGTGTATGTGAAAGGCATTTTAATCAACTTAAATTATGATAGTAATGCTTTGTCAGGTATCGACTATGTTATGCAGTTAAAGCATGCTGGNGTGTGTAGTTTAAAAACACCTAGAAAGCTGCACTTTATACCAGGGGTAAGCAGAGGGTAATAGATTATAGATGAAGGATGGAAAGTATACTTCTATAGATATATATATATAAGACTTATGCCTTTAATATCCAACTTGTTAAATGTTGT
>JABWIB010000732.1:17789-30312 GCA_016617825.1 Platyplectrum ornatum | reverse complement strand
TTTTTACACAGATCCTGCCCTTATTCATTCACAAACAGGCTACTAATAGCCTGTTTGTGTAAAATAAGCACAGGATCTGTGCTTACTATTAGGAGACTGACAGATCTGTAAGATCTGTTACCGGTAACACTATATGTAAGATCTGTTACCGGTAACACTATATTCGCTGCGATTGGCTGTTCACATTTGAACAGCCAATCGCAGCGATCGACTATGGGGGTCGAGCAGCTTTCCCCCAACATGTCTGCTGTCACGGACAGCAGACATTTTCTAACTGTCACAGCGTACATCCCGATCATGACGTAAATGTATGCCAAATGTCGGGAAGGGGTTAACTGGTGCCCCTGGAAAGCGACATGTGCCTCTTCAGTGGACCCTTAGCTATCCAGTCATGGTAGCCGCAGGGAGATCGGGAACAGGAGTGATGCCAGTTCAAAGCCGCCTTTCCCCCCCCTGATAGTCAATGGAGGGATTTTGCGCTGGTTTCCAATACGAAAATGGGATCCTTATACGTGCGCAGTGAACCCTTGGCTATCCAGGTAGTGCAGCCACGAGGACATCCGACCTTGGGAACCGGAGTGACCTTCTAAAGGCCCCCCTTCCCCCAGGGGCCGTAAAGATATCTATTATATATCTATCTATGTATCTATTATCTATCTAATTTGTCATATAACTATATCTGTCATCTATGTATCTATCAGATCTCTCTATCTAAAGGGCAAGAGTATAGACTTCCTTGGTAGATTTTTCTTTTTTTAGTTACATAGATATAAAACTAGTAAGTAGAGTCTGGCCCAAGGCAGATGTGTACAACCACCATAGTTGCAATGAAGATATCACAGAAGAGGGGACAGGAAGAGAACATGGATACAATTGAACAGAGGGATATAAGGGGTATCACTTTGGGTTGAGAAATCAAAATATATTTGAGTAAATCATAGTTAAATGTGTTAAACATTTGGTGAGGCAATGAAGGGGATGTTTTCTGACAGGTCCACGGGTCCAGACAAAGTATTATATCCCTTCTTGCAATCCATCAGTCCATTATACCCAGACTGTGCTCTGTCCTTTGCAGGACCAAGACCTAGACGTTTCAATGGCTCAACCTCAAAATGGGAGAGGTATGATTTCTTGTCAATACCATTACTTCTGTGACACCCTGGACGCAAGCATATCTCATTGGCTTTTTATATTCCCTGATCTAACGGCATATAATTGTACTGAATGGAACATATTTATCTTTAATAATGTCAGTGCTGTTTTTAGACTGTATGGTTCACAGGGGGAGTAGCATTTTGACTGTTCGCACTGGTAGTCATAAATTGCTGCCAGGAAGGACCAGGGAAGTATCATCCTGTGGTGGCAGAGCATACTACAGCTGAATTGAACATTGAGTAGATTTTCTCAGTGTTCAGATCCACTGTAATAAGCGCTGCCACTACTGGGTGATATTTCCCTGAAATGATTGTGTTGGGCTCAGCACAGCATCCTCTTAAAGAACTTTGAGTGGCGCCCATACGATTGCGTCCACCTTTGAAAACAACTCAGTTTAGGAGGAACAGTCCGGGAGTATATTTACTAAGCGGTGAGATTGCAGTGAGATTGAAAAGTGGGGATGTTGGCCATAGCAACCAATCAGATTTGAGTTCACATTCTCCAGTGTGTAAAATGAAATTGAGAGCTTAAATCTGATTGGTTGCTATGGGCATCATCCCCACTTTCCAATCTCACTGCAATCTCACCGCTTAGTAAATATACCCCTAGATTTTGCTCAAAAGGGGTTTGTCTTGTGGAAAATATGGTGAGTTTTGAACAAATAAGGATAGTTGTGGGCAGTTTGACCAGATAAGGGTGGCGTTTATTTTGAATGCAATAAATGACAGCCATCCACTATCCTGATTGATTGATTAATGGCTGGAGCTATGCTATAAATGAAAGATTTGATTGTTGGTGAATCTTACACAGCCTTCAAGGTAAATCTGCCAAACCTTACATAGTTATGGAGTATAAAAAAAACTAATAATACACAGTGACCACACAATATTATGTCTTATGGGATCCAATGTTACCACACTTCCAAACACATAATTCAAAATAAGCTCCATCCCCATTTCAGACTTGTGGGGTTGCTATGTGATCTAATAGCTTACTTTAACAATTCTAAATAACAGTTTTTGCAACTACTTGGGCTGATCTACACAATTATATGTGTATGGCTGGCAGGGCCTGACTGGCCATCTGGAACTTCTAGCAAGTGCCAGCAATGAAATGTGCTATATAAATCAGGCACTTGCTATTTCACGTTTCTCTCCTGCTTTGTTGGAATACATGCAGGGCCATATTAACAATGAGGTGGATGGGACTATAGCCCCAGGCCTCCATCTGAAAAAAGGCCCACACATACAGCCAATCTTCAGACCTCCCACTGGAATGCATGAGGTTGAATGTAAGACTTCTGACCCCCTGCACAGCAGCACAACAGTGCTATGTGCTAAGTGTAGCAGGGTAGAGTTTGGTGAAGTGTAATGAAGAAATGGGACCAGGGACGGCAGCAGAAACCTTGGGACCCCGGTACACCCAGATTTTTTGGGGCCCCCTCAATAGTGATAACACTAGTAACAGGGCTCCCTGAAGCTTGGGGCCCGTCACAGCGTCATACGTAAGATTTAATATAGTGATATTTTAAAAACTGCTGTACGTTTCTCCTGTTCTCTTTGAACCTACTAAGCTACCTGTAGTTCCACAACAACAAAATGTTTAATAATTAACCTGCTACTTATTAGCACACATGTAGCAGGAGGAGGGGCGTGGAAAAGTTTTTGGACAGGATATCAATCCTAAGGGAACCAGACCTGGTGACTGTTTTAAGGCTGACAGGGAGCATAGTGTGAAGACCACATATTACATACAGACTATAATAAATAAATTTATATATATTGTTTCTATATTCAACCATTTATGTCCACTTGTCTGTATCTATTATTTATACTGATATTTATATATCATGTAAATATGTACCTCTTTTGGAAAATTACTTTTGCAGGACTAAAATAAAAACATAGGAGCGCTAGGTGTAAACAAGATATAATACAATTTATTAATATAAACATATGAAGACACAGATATATATANAGAGAGAGAGAGAGAGAGAGAGAATGAAAAGTAATATACAATAAAAGATCAATATGATCACTTCTTATAAGGAGCTGTAACTGTTATCCTATCAAGTAAACTATTATATTTGTCAATCAAGACAATTGGAATTTGTGAATTTAGATGGCGGCCACCAGATATTTGTATAATAAATTCTTCTTAGTGACGAACTCCAATTATAGACAGTAATAAATAGAGGGAATTGTGCCAGCAATTATAATTCTGATAGTAATGCTGCGTTCAGATTGCCTGCGGCCAAAAAAGCCGCAGACAAAGCCGTCGCTGGAAGCTGCCGAAATCGGCAGCTTCCAGCTAAAAGCAGCACAGGAATCGCCGGCTTCACAGTGAAGCCGGCGTGCTGCAGAAGGGGAGGGGAGCTAAAAAGACTGTGATCGTAATGATCACATGTCTTTTTAGTCCAATACCCTCCCAGTATACGCGCTGAAGCCGGCATGCCGGCTCCAGAGCGTTTAGATTGTTTTAAGAACGGCGGCATGCCGCCGAAAAGCCTCCTTTTTCTGAGGCGCTGTTTTAAAAAGGCATCATTCAGATTGCCTTGAAACAGCGCCTTTTCAGCAGAGGCGTCGTTTTCGCTGAAAACGGCGCAGTTTTTTGGCAATCTAAACGGGGTATAAGAGAAGTTTATATGTGAAATCCTCCAATTACTTATCTGTTAAAAAGTGCTGCTGAAAATCTACCATTAGTGTTGAACAGAAGAAGTGCCAAAAAAATGCAATATAATTGTCTGGGTTGGTTATTTACTTTGTATTGTTTGTTTCCTTTTTCAAAATAAAGATGGATAGGGCATTCACGTGTCTTCTAAAATGGATGGTACTGTCCGTCATATACTGGAGGATGGTGTCCCTTTAAATATAATAGTAATGGCGCTCTGTGTCTATCCATAATTGCTGTATAATATTTCCAAGGGCATATAACTGTGAAGTTGTTAATAAGTGCCTTGCACTGGGAGGGTGGGCGGCAGTTGCACGTGGGACGCCGCTTCTCTGTTTTGCAGGACTAGTCCCTACTCTTTCTTTGGCTGCTACTTGTATGCCTTGCCTGTGCTTTGTTGATTGTTATGTTCAGAATTAAAGAATAAAAATAAAAAAACCTGGAGTATGTTGACTAGGGAAAAGGTCTGATACACCTACGTATCATTGCTGAGAAGCAGCATTAAATATAGTTTGCCATAAGCTCCCAATAGGTAATAAGCCACTCTTCTGTACATTTGGGAAGTTACATAAAACTGTCTAATCCACATTTAGAGATCAGGAATAACAGAGCGACTATTTTACAGCAGCAAAAAAGCAGAAGGTGCCCTCTCTGCTCAGCTGCTTGAATTACAGGAAAACAAATAGGAGAGGCTATAATAGCACTTATAGGAATGACTGTAATGGCACCACACACAGAATATCAACACCAATGGACACCATCAACACCACCCAACTACTTGTAAATAAATAAACGAAGTTCGATCATTAGCCCTGAGTGTTTGTAGTGCATTCCCGATAAACACAAGAGAAACACAAGTGTTTATTTAATTACAGCCCAAGCACATTCCCAAACGCCACCCATTCACAGTTGCGTGTTAAGCTTGGAGCAAGGATTTGCATGCGCAATAAAATAAAAATGAAAATTATGGTGGTTATAACTTTCATGTGTTAGGGGATCGGCTTGTATCCTTAAACATGCGTGGCACTGCAAAAATGTATTTCAAGGCAATTACATTGCCTTAAGAGAAGAGTTGCGGACTGCGCCTATATGAAGCCAATTACCCACCCCTCATTGCCCAGATACTCTCTGATCTTGACACCTGGTACCCGATGTTAATATCCTAGATAGGTTGTATTCAGGGCCGAACTGGCCAGAAGGGCCTCTGATAAAATGGGCTGCTCATTAAATAAAGTCTGAAATCATCTCTCACCCCGGAGGCATCTGATTAGGAAGTACAAAGACCAGGACCACCGAGAGGCTAGTGGGGGGTACTGAATACCCGGACAGCTAGGGAGTCCAAGCTTCAGACTGGACTATTTATGCTTTTCTTTGGGTTTTTATTTTGGAGTTTGGGTTTTTCTGCATTGCAGAGGGTGCTCCCCCTTCACACACAAAAAAATCCTCAGCACTCATACATTTAACTAACAATGCTATTATATCTTTAAAATAAAAGGATTAATTATTAGAACACACATTTGCAAATATATATATGTATACATGTATTTGTGTGTGTGTCTAAATATATATGTTTCTTGTACACCACTGGCCTCTACAGATCTGCAGAACATTGCTCTGCACCATCTATGCTGACTCATATATACATAGTGACATCCTGCAGAACATTGCTCTGCCCCATCTATCTTGACAGATATATATAGATTATACATACACATATATGATTATTATTTTTTCACATAATACACATATAGAGTTTATTTCACATCAACAGGATGCTAATATGTAGAGGATGCTAATATGTTTTCTTCTTATACCTACAGTCATACCACCCCGGTCACGCCCAAATCCACCCGAACTTGGAAGCTAAGCGGGGTTGGGCCCNGCCAGTACTTGGATGGGAGACCTCCAGGGAATACCGGGTACCGTAAGTAGAGAGGTTCAATACACTCATCCCTCTACATACATTCACACAAGCACCACACATCTATATTTATTTTTACTTTTTTCACTTTGTTATTGTTCACACTACCACTGCACACTTCACATAATAATTTTATTCACTATTTACAGTATTAATTCAAAACATTCTTTCAGTATGACACACAGTGCTCTACATTTTCATTCACTTCCAATTCCACTCTCCTATTTATCACTTATTATTTAGTATTATTTATTTAAGTTTGGTACTTACAATTATTATTACACTTTAACATGATAATCTAGTTTTTCATTACACAAAGGTAATTTATTTTGGGAGACAGAGGTTACTATAAAGAAGACACTATGCCGTAGTAACTATTTCCATATATGAGAAGTCCATATATGAAATACTGATACCTTGCCTTTATATATTTGCTCATGAGATATAAGGGTCCTGCAGAGGCCGATTATGCATCGTACTATTTGTATCCCACTATGTTTTGCACGTGGGGGATTAGAAGTAGGGCATGCAAGAGTTAACTATGTACACACCTTAGAAAGACACCCCACAGTTATATTACCATCCTGTAGGGGAATACCTATGGATGACTCTGTACATGAAGATGTATAGAAAGAGTCTTGAGGGACGCATTTGTGGCTACGTTGGTACATTGGGGGGACAAGGCAGGGGCCGTATCTATAGGTGTTCATTTGTATATTTATCCCGTTTTTTATATATGTGTTCTATTCTAATGAAGATTTGTGTACTGTTATACTTATGGAATATGTTACTCCTCTTATTCCTTCCTAGTCACTCTGAATCACCAATTTTACACTATTAAGAGGTTTTTTATGATCACCTGTTTTACTGAAACCAAAAAGATACACTGTATATAATATGGTTTTATTTGTTCTACTGCATTTTATAGGTAATTTTATGCTTATCTAATAATGTAGCAGTATGTATTTACAAGAACTTATTTTTTGCTTCTAAGATCAGACTTATATGGCCAGGCATTTTTAATGAAATGATGCACTTAGCTAGTGCTAACTGAGTTAATAGGGAGTAAATTAACCACGGACATGAGACAGTTAACCACGAAACAGAACTACCAAATATCGCGAGGGTGGAAGGAAGTCTCGCGATCGCTACCACACCACCGGGGACAACAAGTGATGTCAGCGGAAATGGACGCACATGCTGTAACCTGGATACACAGAGACGTCCACGAATATTGTCATCAAAATGGACTATATAAACTAATGTGAACCAGGCTACTGTATGGTTCTGAAGAAGGATGGAGCCCGAAACGCGTCGATCTTTGTAGCCTTTGCCCCCACCTTGCCTGGTGTTTGCACTCTCGCCGATCATTTTCCATCGCTCTACCCAGGTTCTTAGCCATTGGTGGATTGTGTCACACCCTCACTTTTCCATCTGCTTGGTATGGGCATCTTGTTTTTATTTATTTATTGATGGTATTATATTGTATTTATTATAATTGTATATATTTATACATTTATATTTATTTTGTGATTTTATGGTACATTGCAGAAGTTAATTTCTAATATATATTTTCTCTGCTTCTCTTTTTTATATGCTCACACTGTTTGCGAGACATTGTGTTGGTGGAACCGGCTGCATCATTGTTAGCTAGTGGTTATTTATTAATTTGTGCATCATTTCATTCCTCAAGACACTTCTTATATATATATATATAATAGAATAATAAACTGCTACTGTTACTCTACATGGCTTAGCATATCCTACCAGTAAGACATTTAAGATTCACACAAAACTAAAAGGATATATGAGCAAAACTGTTTATAAATCTCTGTCACATCAGGTCCAGTTGACTACGGATTCGGTCAGCGGCAAGTAGCTCGCCATCAAGATGCTGAAGAAAGAAAACCTGCAAAAAAGAGACACCAAGAAGATTGTGGAGAAAGAGGCCCTGAAGATCGCGGATGTCACTTCCTCATCCACAACTTCATCAACTTCCAGACGAAGGTATCGCCTTAAATTTTGCCCATTCTGTGCACAGCAGTAATAGATATCATCCTGTATTGTGATACATATTATTCTGTATTATAGATAGTCGATAGCTCTGTATAACAAATGTGTGACTCTCTAGTGAATGTGTTCCCTTGATAGAGGTTCCTGTGCTTTGCGATGGGGTACACCAGTGGAGGAGATCTGCACGACCTGCTCAGAAGAGGGCCACTGAACAGAAGCGCGAAAAGGTAAGTGCAACCAATGAGCTGAGATATAGGAGGTGACAGCATCTACATTATTATAACACAAAGTAATTTTGTTTCTCAGATTCACATCATCTGCACTAACAGAACCAAATATATTTATTAACATTTCAATGTAGTGGACACAACATGAAACTGTAAAGCGCACATGGCCATTGCACAATACAGAAGCTCAGGCTATTCCTATGTGTGATCTGTAATCCTCTATTCTTTTTAAGAAGGAGCCATGTTCCTCTCCCAGCCTCTGCTGGAACCTGTGGATTGTCATAACTGCCCAATAAACACAACTTACATATCTGTTCATATTTCTAACAGATTCTACGCGGCAGAGATGGAGTAGTGGAGTCGTGGGACTCCAGTACCTCCACCATCAAAGCTTCATCCATTGGTAAGCAAAGATTTTTTTTTTTTAAATCTCTTTATTTAAAGTTTACAACATAGGTTACAACATGAGGGTATAAACTCTCCAGCAGAGAACAAGGTACAACCCCAAGAGCAGTATACGCCGACGGCTAAGACAAAAATTCTACCATGATAACAACCAGTGTGAAAAAACAGGTAGGAAGTATAGGAAACCAGTAGGATTATACAATGGAGAGGTGAAAAGGTAGTGGAACAAGATAGCCATAAATAGAGGGCTTAGGGGGGGGCATGTGGGGGGGGGATAACCGCCAAAGAGGCATCGCTCAGCAACCGTCATAGAGAGAAGTGGAAAGAAGCCAACATAGAAGCTGGTACCATAGGCATTCTAGAAGGGAGACAGGGGAGGCGGGGAGTAGAGCATGAGGAAAAGGACAAAGAGGAGAGGGAGTGGTGGGGGAAGAGGAAGGTGAGAGGTAAGAGGTAACAAAGTAAAGAGCCAGGGGGGAGGGAAAGGGTCACAAAATCCACAAAGTGGGTGCCATGGAAAACAAATTAGGAGGTTCCAGGCATGCAGGAGCCCTGAAATCAATATCACAGTTCCCAAACTCTATGGAACTTAAGGACCATGTCATGTTGAAGGCTTGTGAGATATTCCATGGTTGCAACAAACCACACACGATTAATCAACTCCGAACACAAAGGGGGTGCAGGGTCTTTCCACTGGCGAGCGATTTGAAGTTTAGCTGCAAAACAGATGTGCTGAGCAAGCTTATCCGAATGTTTATCCATGTCCACAACCGGAGCACATAAAAGGAAGTTGGAGGGTGATAATTCCACCGTGATCCCTAGAACGGTCACAAGGGCGCTGACCTTGGTCCAGAAAGAGGCGATCTGAGGACAGGACCACCAAACGTGCCAAAAGGTTCCGACACAGCCACATTGTCTCCAACAGAGATTAGAGGCACCGGGGAACATACAGTGCAGCTTATCAGGGGTTACACGTTTCACGTATAGCCACACTGATAGAGCATTTAGCAATCTGGGTGCTCATGTCTTCCCAATCCTCAGGCGACAGAGAGACCCCTAAGTCGGTCTCCCAATGGGATTCATTGAGGTCTGCGAGCTCAGTCACCGGGGCAAGCATAGAGTACAACCAGGAAATAACGCTATGAGCGATATGGGACGCAAGACATAATTGTTCAAATTGTGTGGGCGGTCTCGGAGCAGCAGAGCGATAGCTGGTGGTAACGAAGTGACGAATCTGGAGGTATTGGAAGAAAAGGCGATGAGGGAGTTGGTGTCGAGTTTGTAATTCAGAAAATGGGATTGGAACGGTAAAGATTTTTAAATGTCAGTAAAGGGAGAGTGTAAAGTGCAGGTTAATACATAGATTTGGGAATTAGACATATAAATTATTTCGTTTTCTGGCAGAAAGTTGGTTCAATGTTTTGTAGAGTCTAAATAATGAATGAATATCTATAAACTCTTTATACAGAGACCTGAAGCCAGAAAACATTTTAATCGACGCCGCGGGACACAGCCGGATTGCAGATTTTGGACTCATTTTTCACTTTACCGGATAGTTTCTGTACATTAAGGCAAACTTGGTACATATATCTATAAAACATTTTTTAAAAACACGCTGTGAATGTGTTATATATATAAAACGTGAATATACAATGCAATTTTACCTTCACAGAGCAGCAGACAAAAGACTTACACAATACCCCTATACATTGGTTTCTAATTAACTGTATAGGACTACACTACACTCAGCACTATACAGTTGTACAGTATATTCCATGTTTATAACGTGCGGCCCTGTCTCCTTCTTATTGACAGATGCTCCTGGGACAGCCGTACAACACCGGTACACCATCTTCCATCTTCCAACAAAGGACATCATTGAGCAGGTGAGTATAATAATAAGTCAATGATCAATGCTAGGTACAAGGTCTATTTACTCCTGAACTGACATTGTAATATTGTCCTCATTGTTCTTTTCAGCTCCTGTGCAAAGATCCTGGGAAGCGCCTGGGAGACAACGGCCAGATCCACCTCCAGCCCTTCTTCCGGATCATCGAGTGGGACAAGGTGGAGACTCTCCAGGTGGAGCCTCCATTNATCCCCAGCAATGTAAGTGTATAGATTGAAATGTGATATAGAGGACGGAGGTTGCCTCAATTCATGCTAATCGCAAGTCCATTGTTATACCATGTGACCCATAAACTTTGATCTTTTCACTCTTTCCTCCACTAGTGAACACCGCCTGAGACCATCTGACTGCTCCATCTCCTGGAACCATCATCTGGACGCCTTACATCGGCTAGCAATGAATGTAATTATATAATATTTTACAATTCTTATAGAATAAATTTGTTAAGATAATAAAATGATATAATATTTGTTGCACGTGTTGTTTATTAGTAATACATTTTCTAAAGACTTTTTTTGTAATCTTCTTGTTCTTTCATTACATTTATTAAATTCACTTAGATAGTTTAATCTTTTTTCATTTTAATATAAATTTGGGGATAGATGTAGGTACTATCAAATCTACATTTTAATAAGGGCTAGGGACTCACCTACAGAAGGTGCCTTGACATTGGCAGGTGAGCCTAACACAATATATCTATATTGTGAACTAAACCTCCTCTATATGTATGTACTGACACATAGGGCTGATTCAATCCCCCACGTTTTTTCCTATTGTATGAGATGGGGAAAAGCACAGTTTGTGCTTTTTCCCGTCTTCGCAGGGGATTGAATATGGCCCATAATGTTATGTAATGTCAGGTATGGAAAACATGACTTTTTTTTTGTTCCTTGCATTTACACCATTTACACATTGGTCTTTTTGTCACTGACAGACTTACCTGCATTCTCTTTACACGAGGACCAGCTGCTTTGGGGTCGCACAGTGCATGGTGGTTGAGTGTCAACGTAATCATGGCGTCACCTGCTGGGAAGATTGGCAAAGACAGATTTGGGGTTTCTTTGCTATTTTGTATGTGTGTGTGTGTAGAGAGAGAAGGTAGTACTCTGGAGTCTTCTTCTTGGTAATAAAGAGGTGTTTTCTGCATTCATAGCATTCTAAGATAATATTTCAAAAGCAGGAATCGCGATTTTCATCAGGGCTGTGAGGATAGTAAGAGAAAAGTATATATATATCTCACAGCCCAGACGAAAAGACGTGATACCCACTACTGAAACATTGCCCTTATCTTAGAATGCTATGAATGCAGATGTTTCTGTGACCATTAAAACAACTCTTTATTAACATAAAGAAGACTCCAGAGTGCTATCTTCTCTCTACCTATTTTCAGAATGGACACAAGAAATATTCATTGTAAGAGAGTGCCAGTATATTTCCTGTGGGGCACCATACAATAATGTACAATACACAGGAGAATAGATGGGAGGGAGTGCAGGGCACCATACTATAATATACATTATACAGGTGATTAGATAGAGGGACTGCAAGGCACAATACACTAATGTACAATATACAGAAGAATAGATGGAGGGACTGAATGGCCCAATACAATAATATACAAGTTAATAGATGGAGGGACTGCAGGGCACAATACAATAATATACAGGAGAAAAAAAAAAAAAATATATATATATATATATACACACCATTCACACAATACACAGCAGTCATACAATACACACACTATTCATGAAGCACACACATAAGTACACTTACCTGTCTTTGGCAGGGGAGGGCACAGCACAGACAAAATAAATCAAAATGTGCGCAGCTGCCAGTGATTGGCTGGCTTCAATTCTGGGAGGACCAGTTGGCACACTTGTCTGCCCTCACACAAGCTTGCCTGCCCCCTCATACAGTCACAGGTAAAGACAGGTTCCCTGCACTCCGAGGACTTGTCTTGTGAGACACCCATTATAATAAATGTTATTATTAAAACTGAACATTTCATAAAGTTCTTATGATTTTAAGTAACATTGGGCAGATCCAGAATTTTGAAATAGAATACATAGTTAAAATATTATAATAGCTCCACAAAAATTGAGCCATATTATTAATATTAACCCCTTTAAGACACAGCCTATTTGGTCCTTCATGACACAGCCCTATTTTACACATCTGACATGTGTCACTTTATGTGGTAATAACTTTTTAATGCTTTAA